>CAUYPK010074927.1:0-68556 GCA_963574355.1 Loris lydekkerianus
GCCTGGCCTTAAGAGACAAAACTCAGAGTTAAGGGTTGGAAGACAATTTTTCAGGCACACAGAACTCAGACGAAAAGAGGGGTTGCAATCTTATTTTTGGATACATGTGGATTTAAAGCAACTAAAGTAAAAAAAGACAAAGATGGTCACTTTATATTGGTCAAGGGAAAAATACAAGACATTTAATTCTAAATATTTATGCACACAACTTAAATACACCCAGATTCTTAAAACAGACCTTAATTAGAGCAATATGATATTCTATAACATCATATTAACAGGGGACTTTAAAACTTTTCTTACAGAGCTGGAGAGATCCTTTAAACAGAAATTAAACAAAGATAAAAGGGACTTAAATGAGACCCTAGAACAACTATGCTTGATAGACACATAAAGAACACTCCATCCCAAAGATAAAGAATATACATTCTTCTCATTGGCCCACAGAACATTCTCCAAAATTGATCATATCCTAGGACACAAAACAAATCTCAACAGAATCAAAGAATTGAAATTTTACCTTGCATCTTTTCAGACCATAGGCACTAAAGGTGGAACTCAACTCCAACAAAAATGTTCAACCCCACAAAAAGGCATGGAAATTAACCTTATGCTGAATGACAGTTGGGTGCAGGAAGAAATTAAAAGAGGAAATCATTAACTTCCTTGAGCAATAACAACAATGAAGATACAAGCTACCAAAACCTGTGGGACACAGCAGAAGGAGTCCTGAGAGGAAAATTTATCACTTTAGATCAGCAATTCTCAACCTGTGGGTTGCGACCCATAGGAAGGGACGCAGCATTAGGAAGGTTGAGAACCACTGCTTTAGATGCTTTTATCCGAAACCAGAAAGAGAATGTAATAAACTCACAAGCCATCTTATGGAATTGGAAAAAGAACAACAATCTAAGCCTAAAAATAAATATCCAAAATTAAATCAGAGATCAATGAAATTGAAAACAGAATCATTCAGAAAATTAATAAAACAAGAAGTTGCTTTTTTTTTTGTTGTTTCTTTTTTTTTTTTTTGTAGAGACAGAGTCTCACTTTACCGCCCTCAGTGGAGTGCCGTGATGTCACAGGACTCACAACCACCTCCAGCTCTTGGGCTTCCGTGATTCTCCTGCCTCAGACTCCCCAGCAGCTGGGACTACAGGTGCCCGCCACAAAACCCAGCTATTTTTGTTGTTGTTGTTGCAGTTCGACCGGGGCTGGGTTTGAACCTGCCATCCTCGGTACATGGGGCCGGCGCCCCACTCACTGAGCCACAGGCGCCACCCAAGAAGTTGGCTTTTTGAAAAAATAAATAAAATAGATAAACCTTTGGCCAGACTAACTAGAAACAGAAAGGTAAAATCTCTAGTAACCTCAACCAGAAATGATAAAAGGGGAAATAACAACTGATGCCACAAGAGATACAAGTGACTATCTTTGAATACTACAAGAAACTCTATACCCAGAAATTTGACAATGTCAAGGAAACAGATCAATATTTGGAATCACACCTTCTCCCTAGACTTAGCCAGGAAGAAACAGTTCTCCTAAACAGACTGATTCCAAGAACTGAGATCAAAGGAACAATAAAAAACCTCCCAACAAAAAAATGCCCTGGTCCAGATGGCTTCACACCAGAATTCTATCAAACCTTTAAAGAAGAGCTTATTCCCATCCTTCAGAAATTACTGCAAAAAACTGAGGAGGGAGGAATCTTTCCCAACATGTTCTATGAAGCAAACATCACCCTGATACCAAAACCAGGAAAAGACCCAACTAAAAAGGAGAACTTCAGACCAGTTTCAGTAAGGAATATAGATGCAAACATTCTCAACAAAATCCTAGCCAATAGATTACAGCTTATCATCAAAAAAGTCATACACTGTGATCAAGTAGGTTTCATCCCAGGGATGCAAGGCTGGTTTTACATATACAAGTCCATAAACATGGTGGCACCTGTGGCTCAGTGAATAGGGTGCCAGCCCCATATACCGAGGGTGGCGGGTTTGAACCTGGCCCTGGCCAAACTGCAACAACAACAAAAAAAAAATAGCCAGGTATTATGGCGAGCACCTGTAGTCCCAGCTACTTGGGAGGCTGAGGAAAGAGACTTGCCTAGGCCCAAGAGCTGGAGGTTGCTGTGAGCTGTGACACCACAGCACTCTACCGAGGGTGACAAAGTGAGACTTTGTTTAAAAAACAAAACAAAACAAAAAACCCATATCAAAAGAAGCAAAAACAAAGACCATATGATCCTCTCAATAGATGCAGAAAAAGCATTCAACAAAATCTAGTATCCTTTTCTAATTAGAACACTGAAGAGTATAGGCATAGGTGGCACATTTCTTAAACTGATTGAAGCTATCTATGACAAACCCATAGCTAATATTTTACTGAATGAAGTAAAGTTGAGAACTTTTCCACTTATAACTGGAACCAGACAAGGTTGTCCTCTATCGCCATTACTATTCAACATAGTTCTGGAAGTTCTAGCCAATACAATCAGGCAAGAGAAGGAAATAAAGGGCATCCAAATGGGCGCAGAGGTCGTCAAACTCTCTCTTTGATGACGATATGATCTTATACTTAGAGAACCTTAAAGACTCAACCACAAGACTCCTGGAAGTCATCAAAACATACAGTAATGTCTCAGGATATAAAATCAATATCCACAAGTCAGTAGCCTTTGTATATGTCAATAACAGCCAAGATGAGAGGCTAATTAAGGACACAACTCCCTCCACCACAGCTTCAAAGAAAATGAAATACCTAGGAATATACCTAACAAAGGAGGTGAAGGATCTCTATAAAGAAAATTATGAAACCCTGAGAAAAGAAATAGCAGAGGATATTAACAAATGGAAGAACATACCATGTTCATGGCTGGGAAGAATCAACATTATTAAAATGTCTATACTACTCAGCTTGGCATCCATAGCACAGTGGTTACGGCACCAGCCATATGCACCAAGACTAGTGGGTCTGAACCCAACCCAGGCCAGCTAAACAACAATGACAACTGCAACAAGAAAATAGCCCGGCGTTGTGGTAGGCACCTGTAGTCCCAGCTACTTGGGAGGCTGAGGCAAGAGAATTGCTTAAGCCCAAGAGTTTGAGGTTGCTATGAGCTGTGATGCCAATTAACTTTATTGTGGGTTAAATAGTAATCCTGTGTCTCAAAAAAAAAAAAAAAAAAAAATTAAAAGTCTATACTTCCCAAAGCAATCTACAGATTCAATGCCATCCCTATTAAAATACCAACATCATACTTTTAAGAGCTGGAAAAAATGATTCTTCATTTTGCATGGAACCAGAAAAAAAACCCGTATAGCTAAGACCAGGGGTCCTCAAACTGTGGCCCATGGGCCACATGAGGCAGTGTGATTATAATTGTTCCCGTTTTGTTTTTTTACTTCAAAATAATATATGTGCAGCGTGCATAGGAATTTGTTCACAGTTTGTTTTTTTTTAAACTATAGTCTGGCCCTCCAACAGTCTGAGGGACAGTGAACTGGCCCCCTGTTTAAAAAGTTTGAGGACACCTGGCTAAGACAGTTCTTAGTAATAAAAACAAAACCGGGAGCACCAGCATATCAGATTTTAGGCTGTACTACAAGGCCATAGTAGTCAAAACAGCATGGTACTGGCACAAAAATAGACACACAGACATTTGGAATAAAATAGAAAACCAGGAAAGGAAATTAGTATCTTACAGCTACCTGATCTCCGATAAACCAAACAAAAACATACACTGGGGGAAAGAATCCCTATTCAATAAATGGTGCTGGGAGAACTGGATATCCACTTGTAAAAGACTGAAGCTGGACCCGTACCTTTCTCCACTCTACAAAAATTGATTCAAGATGGATAAGACTTAAATTTAAGCCATGAAATGATAAAAATCCTCAAAGAAAGCATAGGAAAAGCACTGGAAGATATCAGCCTGGGGAAAGACTTCACGAAGAAGACTGCCATGGCAATTGCAACAACAACAAAAATTTTAAAAATGGGACTTAAACAGAAAAGCTTCTGTACAGCTAAGGAGACAAAAAAGCAAACAGACAACTTACACAATGGGAAAGGATATTTGCATATTTTGAATCAGACAAAAGCTTGATAACTAGAATCTATAGAGAACTCAAATTAATCCACATGAAAAAAGCCAACAATCCCATATATGAATGGGCAAGAGAGATAAATAAAACTTTTTCTAAAGAAGACAGACCAAAGGCTAGCAAACATATGAAAAAAGGCTCATCGTCCCTAATTATTAGAGAAATGCAAATCAAAACCACCCTGAGATACCATCTAACCTCAGCAAGAATGGCCCTTATCACAAAATCTCAAAACTGCAGATGCTGGCATGGACGTGGAGAGAAAGGAATACTTTTACACTGCTGGTGGGACTGCAAACTAATACAACCTTTTTGGAAAGAAGTATGGAGAACCCTCAAAGCACTCAAGCTAGACTTCCCATTTGATCCTGCAATCCCATTACTAGGCATCTACCCAAAAGGTAAAAAATCCTTTTACCATAAAGGCACTTTCACTAGACTGTTTATCACAGCTCAATTTACAATCACCAAAATGTGAAAACAACCTAAATGGCCACCAACCCAGGAATGGATTAACAAGCTGTGATATATGTATACCATTGAATACTATTCAGCCATTAAAAAAGATGGAAACTTTACATCCTTTGTATCAACCTGGATAGAAGTGGAACATATTATTTTTAGTAAAGCATCAAAAGAATGGAGAAGCATGAATCCAATGTACTCAATTTTGATACGAAGACAATTAATGACCGAGTACGTGGTGGGGATGGGGGAAGGGGAAAGCAGAGAGGGAAGAAGGGGGGGTTCTCAGAGTGTGACACATCTTTCGGGGACAAGACAATTATAAAAGGGACCTTACCTAACAAATGCAATCATTATAACCTCGTTTCAAGTTAACGCACTTTTGTGGAACCTGACCTACTGTTCTGTACCGACAGACTCTGTCTTATACATGGTTCAAAACTTTGTAGCCCCCACTTCCCTTTCCCTCATATATTGTTAACAGGTCCCTGAGCACATACACCCTCCAGGAACAGAAAGATAAGTTTAAAGTTGCAAGACCTTGAAAACTCCCAGTTTGAAGCAACACCTGATTTTCATAAAGGCTTTTTTGTTCCCACTTACCCCTCCCTATAGACTTTAATCTGGCAAGTGTTGCTTCTGTAACAGCTTTGCTCTTAGAAACCCCCTCCCCTAACTGAAAGCACAAGTTAAAAACCCTGCTCCCCTGCTTTTCTTGGCCAAGAGTGCTTTGCATATGAACTCCCTCTCAGTGCCGGCTAATAAAGGACCCTAAAACTCAACTAGACTCAGTGTGCTGGAGTAATTATTTATAATTCCACTTGCATTTGGATACACTTTAAGGTTTCAGTGAGAATTAAAATTATTTTCACTTACTAGATTGGCAAGGATTTCAAAGATCAGTAATATTCACATCATTGTCAACAATGGGCTACAGCTAGTCAAATTCTGCTCCCAAGAGTGTAAATTAGTACATTACCGGATGTTAATTTGATGATAAACCACTAAATTGTTAAACCTGTATACCTTTTGACCTAGAACATCTACAAGAAAAGGAAGTTGCTGAATAACAAAACAGAATCACGGATTATCTTTGCTAATCGGATAACAAATTGTCCAGTAACAATCACCTTTAACAATTTTTAAAACCCTGGAAGAATAGATAACTTCACTTTCTAAATTATAAATTTTTGCATTGTTTGAATGATTTACAATGATCAATGCTTATTTTTTACAACAGTAATCATTACACAGTAAAGATTAGGAGACCTGGGGTGGTGCCTGTGGCTCAGTGGGTAGGGCGCCAGCCCCATATACTGAGGTTGGTGGGTTTGAACCCAGCCCCGGCCAAACTGCAACAAAAAAATAGCCTGGCCTTCTGGCAGGCGCCTGTAGTTCCAGCTACTCCGGAGGCTGAGACAGGAGAATCGCCTAAGCCTAAAAGCTGGAGGTTGCTGTGAGCTGTCATGCCATGACACTCTACTAAAGGCGACAAAGTGAGACTCTTTCTAAAAAAAAAAAAAAAAAAAAAAAAGGCGTGGCATCACACAGCTCACAGCAACCCCTAACTCCTGGGCTTAGCGATTCTCTTGCCTCAGCCTCCCGAGTAGATGGGACTACAGGTGCCTGCCACAATGCCTGTCTATTTTTGTTGTTGTTGCTGTTTGGCTGGGGCGGGTTTTAAATCTGCGACCCTTGGTATATGGGGCTGGTGCCCTACTCACTGAGCCGCAGGTGCCACCCTGAGACTCTGTCTCTTAAAAAAAAAAAAAGATTAGGAGAGCTGGTTCACGCCTAGCCCTTTAGGAGGCGAAGGCTGGAAGACTGCTTGAGGCCAAGAGTTCAGAATGAGCCTATGCAACATGGCAAGACCACCATTTCTAAAAAAAGAAAAGAAAAGAAAGGAAAAAAAAATTAGCTGGGTGTAGTGGCACATGACTGCAGTCCCAGTTACTAGAGAAGCGGAGCCAGGAGGATCACTTGAGCCTGGAAATTTGAGGCTGCTGTGAGCTGATGATGATGCCATTGTACTGTATCCTGAGCAACAGAGAAACCTTGTCTCAAATACACACACAAAAGCACCCCTCAAAGGTACATTCACTCACTCCCTCTTGTCCAAGTCATGTCTGAGAGGTTAACTAAACGTGAGGAAAGCACCATGAAGCCCCATGGTGAGGATAGGTTGTTCCCAAATGAACACTTACCCTGATTGCTTTCAGTCCATTTGATACTTTATTTTCTTCTACAACTGCAATAACTTCCTGTCCAACATTCAGAAGCACTTTGCTAGTCACAGCTTCATTGGAGAAGTAGATCAAATCATCAATCATGCCATAATCACTGCAGTACCTTGTCACAACACCTTGTACAGTTTTCAGCTTAGTGTCACCTGAGATGGAAAAAAAAGGTTAGAGCAACCACACTAAGCCCCACCAGGGAAAGGAGAGGACACAAGTATCAATCAGGGATGGGAGCTGAATGGGCCAGATTTGAGACAGGGAGACACTGCCAGGCAGTGGCATGTTTGGAGGGAGGTGGCCCAGGTTCTTCTGAGGGGCACAGGTGGTGGCCATGGTGGGCAAAGCCCTGACTTTAGAGCCTGTGTAGTACTGACAATGCATATATAGACCTGAGTGGCTGACACAGGTTAGGGTGCAGCATAAATTGCTACTCATATGTCAGCACTTGGGGAGCCACTAATGTGCACTTCTTACTATTATCTGCTTCTATCACATCACCAGCAGCAGCCTCAAAAGACTTGAGAGTGTTTCTACAAACATGGTCCCAATAGATGGTCAGGGCTCAGGCAGGCCCTCAGCCACCCAGTGACAGCTCGAGAACCAAAGCAACACTCTCTTCAGTCCGTGATCCATCTAATGAGATAAAGGAAAAGCCCCCAGTACCCAGGCTACACTACGGGCATGAAATCTCATGTGCACTTGCACTCAAGCTGTCCTTCAAAGCAAGTAATTTACAGATGAAATTCAAACCAACAAAGCAAGTTGTTCCAGGCTACAAGTCACTTATACAGGCAGTAGTGCATTTGGATACCTGTGGCATGTTTCTGGCTTCTCTCAAGGAGAATTTCATCATTCCGGAGGTTAAAGAAAGCAAACAGGAAATTACCACTGTGAATTCTCCTATAGGAGGAATTGGGAAAAAACATCGATAACCTTGAGAGGAGGCAGCTGTGTAATTCTGACCAATGGGGAAGGGGCAATCTGCCAGGACCCCAAGTATACTTTCAGGACAGGATCCTCAAACTGCGGCCCGCAGGCCACATGAGGCAATGTGATTGTATTTGTTCCTGTTTTTTTTTACTTCAAAATAAGATATGTGCAGTGTACATAGGAATTTGTTCATAGTTTGTTTTTTTTTAACTATAGTCCGGCCCTCCAACGGTCTGAGGGACAGTGAATTGGCCCCTTGTTTAAAAAGTTTGAGGATGCCTGTTCAGGACCATGGGTTCAAAAAGAAAGAAAAGAGTGCACTTCACTACATACTGAAAGGACAACTTAAGATAGCTGGGATTCTTATTTTTCAGAACTTTCTAAACATACAATTTTCAAGTGATAATAATAGAAAAAGAACAAATAGGTAGAGATGTCTTTTCCTATTACTTGGCATAGATAAAAATGCAAAGTGGAAAAAAGGAAGAATGACTTGATAGTGGCACACACCTAAAAACACAAATGTCCAAAAACATGCAATATGTTACACGTAGTGAAGTACCAGAGGTTGAGGCTAAGGAGGTTCACACTGGATTCGGACAGACCAGAGAAAAACTGAGGAGCCCCAGGTAGCTGTGACAGGCCCCTTATTTAGCTCTTGGTGGCCAGTGAGCAGGCATGGGGACATCCGCCTTCATCCAGCTTGTGGGGGCAGGTGAGCTGGCATAAGCAGCTTCCCCCAATAGGAAGTTCACCTCAAGAAGTTGGCAGCAAGAAGTCCCCATAGGCAGAAAGTCTCAGAACCCAGTAATAGTGGCCAGAACAATAGCAGCTCCAAATCAAGCACTAATGATGATTACTGAGATAATAGGCACCTACAGCTTAGTCACGGTTACTCAGAACAAACTGGCACCTCATGGCCTTAAGAAAAGAAAACCTAGCTGACTAATCTTTCCCATAACTCCACTCCATTAGGGTTTCTCACCTCACAACCTAAACAATAAAGTCTCCCAGGGGCTCCTGTGGGGAGTGTGGAGCATCGTATCCACATACCACAAAACACACTATGATAGCAGTAACAGCACGAGCAACAGCAAACAAAACCACAACGGCCATTAGATGCCACATGACCATCCACAGGGTCAACCCCTCTGCCCCAAGACAGCCCACCTGAGTGTACAAGTCATTAGCAGCTACAGCTCTTTAGCGACCACTAGCCATAATGCTCAGAATTCAGCACACTGGCTGCTTTCTATTGGCGGGAGGAAGACTGTCCACCACACAGGCTGCCTGCAACCTGAGCCCTCAGTATACCAACACATCCTCACTGGCTTCCCCAGAAGCCACCCCTAACCTCTGTAGGTGCCTATTATCTAAGTAATCATCATTAGTGCTAAGGAATTGGGGCACACTCCTCCTTAAAGGGGGTAGTAGCTTTCAACTGCTTGGGCATTCTGTGCCCCAGCATCTGTGCAGGTCATGGGCCCAATACTTCCTGCTCTGCCTATAAGGGGCTGAGACTCAGGGCACCATGCTGCTGTAAACATGCTCCCCTGCCTCACCAGGGTGAGTGTCTGTGCTGTGCCATTGCATGGCTCAGTGGCCCAGTCCGGTACCCAACCTCCAACAGCCTGTAGGGTACAGACAGTCACAGGGGCTGTGGCAGTGACACTCTCCGTTGCCAGGAGGGCCATAGAGAGCTCTGAAAGCAGAGCCAGCAGGGCCTCCCTAGTCTGTGCCTCAGTCAGGCAGCGCCACTCTGACTTCTCTTTTGACTGGGAGCACAGTTTCTCCTCGGAGGCCCACTTGGCCACAGCCAATGCCTCCAACACCTTACTGTTGTTCACCTGCAATAATCCACAGCCCCCCTGAGCTCAGTGGCCTCTTTCTCCAGACATGACATCTGGAACTCCAGCTTCCTGAGGTGGGTCTACTGCTGCTTGGCTGGTCTGGGTGTCCCGACCCCATCCACCTCCAGCATGGCCTCGATGGACCAGATTCTGAGCTGCGAGCTCCGCTCCCTGGCCTTCTTAAGTTGCCCGTGGAGAGCACTCAGCCCCTCACATTTACTCCTCACCTCCACTTCAGAGAACTGTGACTTGCTGGCAGCTTGGACACATGCTGCTGCCACCCTTGGGCCCTCTCCGTGTCTGCCCAGACACTTCTGCAGGGCCTCCCTGCTCTCCTTGGAAACCACCTACAGATGCAGAACCTGCTTCTTGAAGGCAGCTGCCTTGGCTTCCAGAGCCTTCTGCTGCTGCTCCTCCTGCCGTGCAGCCTCTGACTTCTCCACGAGCTCAACCATCTGTGTTCTGTCTGGTTTCCACCTGGTTCATCCTCACAATGGGGTCTTCCTCACAATGGAGTCTTCCTACTGTAGACAAGCCAGCTGTACATCAGGGCCATTCTCCAACTGAGGAGTCTGGATCTTGCCATGATTGGGGGATTCTTCTATATTTTTGTCTTGGTTTGGTGTCCTCTTCTTTTTTCCTCTTCCAGAAGAGCAAATTAGGCAAATGACTTACACACCTGGCCTCTTAGCCTTCCCTGGTTCTGCCTCTCTTTCACTCTGCCATTTCAGGGGTTGGAATTGCTGCTCTGGAGCAAGCTATTGCCATAATTTTCTCAGTCAAACCAGGCTGACAAAGTATCTACCCACATCTGAGTGCCCATGACCCTCACTGGCTTCCCCAGCAGCCGCCCCTTCTCTTGCCTTATCATCTCTGCCTCCCCTAGAGCTGCTACGGTGCTAGTTACTTCATGTATTGGTCACCCCATATAAGATGGCAATATTGCCATCAAGGACCCAAACAGGGTGGAGGGTGAGCTCTGCAGCATGGTGTCCCCACACCAGCTGTGAAGTGTTCATTGTCAGCCCTCAGATGTTCATGTTAAACATGGCATTCCGCATACCCAGTTCAAGAATTCTGAACAGGTTAGTCAGCAACGCACAGGATCTGGGAGATCCCTAGCACAGTCCATATGGTGTGGACTTCGGCCACAAGCCAGGCCAGCAGGGGTGGATACTGTAGCCACAGGGCAGAGGGGTGTTGGGGAAGGGGCAACCCTACAAGTGCTGCTGCAAAAACCGCTGTGTCCTGACGAGGTTGATTTGTCCATCTCCGGGGCACCCAGGACAACACCATCCACCCCTAGATCCCATAAACGCAACGTTGCATCAGCCAGGGACCCATTAGTTTTCTGCCTCTACTGTTCCCGCAGATCCACCAAGTCTGCGTACAGGATGAAAAGAGGGTGTTCTGTCACTGGTGCGGGTGTGGCTGCCCACCCTCCTGGGGCCCCCAGTTGTTGCTTTTTACTTCTTCTGTTACTACTAGCTGTGCCCTAAAGCAATGTTCGCCTTCGAGGAGTCCGCTGCCGCAGCCGCAGCGCCAGAGGGGAGTGCAACTGCTCCTTGGTCACCTGCCTGGGGGCCGCTGCTTCCCCTCTAGGGCTCCACGCTGCCGTCTCTCAGCCTCCAGCTGGTCCCGCAGTGCTGCCTCGGTCCACGCAGAGATATAAGAATAGTGGGCTCCGCCTTGCAGAAGTGCGGTGCTTTTTTTTTTTTTTTTTTTTTTCAGAGGCCTCGCCCGCCATGTGGGGACCGTCTCCACGCGACCCACTGTGTGCGGCTCCATCCACATTGCGCCACTCCTGGGGGCGCCCGGGTGGACAACGCCCAGTATCCGTGCATCAGGCGGTCATGGCAGGTGCCCCTCTCGGCCTCTCCAGCTTTAGGAGACACTGCGCTGGCCCACACCATCCTACCCAGGTCACCAGCTGTGCCAGGGTCGAGGCCAAGGAGGCTCGCCAGGAATTCAGGCTGGAGCAGACCAGAGGAACCCAGGGCACACAGCAGGCGCCCTAAAAGGCGGAAGGGGGGGTAGCCCGGGCCTCGCAGCCACAGAGCAAGGCCCAAGGCCCGGCGCAAAGGCCTAACCCATTCTCTTCCTGCAACAGTTAGGAAACCTGTCCACGCAGCGCTGGGCAAGGGAAAGAGAGGGTCAGGAAGGGACGTTCCTTAGCGTTAGCGACCGGACACAGGCATGTTTCACGGAGCACACGCCTCACTCAAGCGCTGTGCAATGGCAGGTGCGTGGAGACCACGCTGCAGCCTCACTTCAAACATCCGCCTGCGCAAGACACATCCCGGAGACCTGCCCGCGGCCCAAGGCGAGGCCCCCCCCCCCGCTCGCCCGCCCCCAGAACCTGAGGGATGCCTGAGGAACGCAGGGGTTCCGCAGGGCGGGGCGCCGCACCTCCTAACCCGCGCCGCGCCCGCGCCCCCCACGCCCCGAGGCACCTTCCACGAGCTCCTGGTTCTGCCTCCCGGCGTCCTCGTCGGGGGGGTCCGCCTTCCTCCAGAAGAAGGCCACCAGCTTGGCCGCGAGGCGCAACATGACCCGCCGCCTCAGCCCTGCCGCCCGCACAGGACGCGTAGGATGTCACCACACCACGCGCACGCGGCCCGCGCCGCTCCCACCGCCTTCAGCCAATAGGGTTGTGGCGTCTGCGCCTGCGCCTTCCCGCCGCCGCCCTACGGGATCCCGGCGCTTGCCGCGACGGTTAGCGGCTAGAGGTTGGCGGTTGGCTGCTGTTAGGCTGTGAGGGACGCGGGGCGCCGGTCGGCGTGACGTCAGTGGGGGCGGAGCCTGACGCGGCGGGTGGGGATTCCCTGCGCTGTGCTTCGTGGGAAGCTGCAGAAGTTGCGGTTGCTCTTTTTTCCCCCTAGCCCTCCCATCCCACTTTGGCTTCGCGCCGCGTGTGAGATTAGCTGCGGGGCTCTTGCAGGCAGTTTCCAATCCGGCCTCTTAATGGGGTGGACAAGGCTGCTTGGTTCTCAGATGTTAGCGAACCAGCTCCGCTGTCCCCGGGACACTCACCCCTGTCTGCACGTCGCTTTGTTCAGCGGCGGACCTTGAGCGGGCAGTGGACGTTGCTTGTCGCCACGGTCCTGTCGCCACGGTCCTGTCCCCGTCGCGCCTCCGGTTTGCGCCTCCGGTTTGCGCCTCGGGGCGGCTGCGCGGGGTTCCCCAGTCTTGCTGAGGAAGGTCCGACATCGGGGATCCAACCTGCCGTCGGCTGAGGGGCTGGTCAAGGAGTCGGTGCGACGCGAAGCGCCCCCGAGCCCTCGCCCGTGGACACGGCCGGGCCGCGTGGGACAGTTTTGCTGACTTGTCTCTTGAGGACTTTGTCCGTTTTACCCAAGGTGTCAAATCGATACTCTGGCTTCTCTTTAGATCGTATAAATCTTTTGCCTTTTACCAATGTGTCAAATCGGCCTAAAGTTGCTCATGGTATTTCCTGATTGTCCTTTTCAAGTCTGTAAGGCCTAACGGTGAGCATCTTTCATTCCTAACACTGGTGATTTAAATCATCCCTCTCATTCTTGATGAGCCTAAGATTCGTAATTTTTTTTGTCTTTGTCCTTTTTTTTTTATTATTAAATCATAGCTGTGTACATTGATGTGATCATGGGGCACCATACACTGGTCATAGACCGTTTGACACATTTTCATCACACTGGTTAACACAGCCTTCCTGGCATTTTCTTATTGTGTTAAGACATTTACAGTCTACATTTACTAAGTTTCACATAGATTTGTAATTTTTATCCAACATGTGAAAAAACTACCTCTTGGTTTTGTTGTGTTTTTTTTTTTTTTTTTTTTTTCTCTGTTGTTTTTCACTATTCACTGTCTACTGTTTTTGGGGCTTAATTTCTGTTTTTTTTTTTTTTTTTAAGCTTAAGGTCGAAAATTAGATAATTTTGAAACTTTCTCCTACTTTTAAGCATTTTAAAAACTATAAATTTGTCTTTAAACTCTGATTTCACTGCATCCTACAAAATTTAACTTCACATTCACTCACTTTCTAACTTCTCCTGTGATTTCATGGGACTGTTTTTTGATATATTATTCAGAGATTTCTAACTATTTGGTCATTTTCCAGATAATTTTCTGTTCTGATTTCTAATTTAATTTGGTCCTGGTCAGAGAATAAAGTTTGGGTGATTTGTCTTGTGAACTGTGTGTATTCTGTTGTTGTTGGCTGGGGTGGGGAACTTCAGTTTTGATTGCAATTTTGTTGTTTACTGGGCCAGACCTTGCAGTTTACGTGGCAGGCTGGGCCTTGCCTGTCTCCACATGCACAGGGTAGTAAAATTCTTTCCTGAGAGACAGAGAGAGCAACTCATTCCCTGACAGTTGAAAACCACTGAGTCTTCACCTGGTCTCACTGCTGGTGACATACGTGGTGTATTGGGAGGACACATTCTCAGAAAACAGAGCCCACGTGAGGGCTGACCGGCTTGGACATCCCACAGTGGCCATCTGCATTGGCAGTTACTCCTGCAGGATCAGCCCTGACCTGCACTAGCCAGAGTTGCTCCTTGGATTCTGGACTCCTCAGCAGAACCACGTGGGTGTCCCACAGTATCTCAGCCTCTTTAAGCATACAATGAAACACACAACCCTTGCTCTAAATCCTCCCACAACCTGACCCTCCTGCCTCCACCCTCACTCAGACCAGACTCAGCCCACATGCCGTCTGGCCCCCACCTGCCCAGATGCTGCTATGCCTGGCCCCTTCAACAGAGTCATCTCAGAGTCATGCAGTTTCCTGTGAACTAGAAATAAAATCCTAAGCCCTTGGCTAACTGAACAGAACCCTTTTGGCCAAGGGGACCACAGAAACACCATAAAACTATGTTCCCAGCCATGGCAGGGTGGGAGAGGCCACACAGGTGTACCCATGCAACTTTCTTTTATGAACATCGACTCCTATGGTTCGTTGACTGTGTATACTTGACCCCCGCTTGGTGTACCATCCTGTTCCTTTTGTCACTTCTTGACAACACTAGGGCTCAGCTTCCCAACCTGTAGGGATGGCCTCCCAGTAAGCTGCTGCCCTTTATGAGATATAAAGTGTCACTTCTCCAAAGCATAAAGCTTGTTGTCTTTTAGTTAACATCCCATGTCCACAGGTATCTGGTACCTGGGTGACCCACTGCACCCGCCTTGTGTGACCAGCACCCACTCTCCTGCCGACTTGACCTGCCCTGCCTTCTACCTGTGGCCTTTGCTCTGCTCTGCCAGACTCCCCTCCTTGCCTCTGCACAACTGTTTGCTCAGATGCCTCCCTCCTGCTGAGGCCTGCCCTGACTCTGCAGACAACAGCCCCCATTCCCTCCCCCACCCCTCTCCTTATTGGGGAAAATGGAAAAAGCTGCCCATGGCTCATTTCTCTCTCCTGTGTGCTCCTGCTCTCACTGGATGTGAATGCACGTGGCCCACTCTATTCACTCCATAAATATTTGCTGAATGGCTGCATAGATGTGGAAGTGTGTGTGGGGCCTGACAGGCAAAAAGGAAGGAAGTACCTTTTAAGAACACTAATTTGTTTGAAGATAGAATGTGAGAACAGGACTTGTTCTAGAAACTATTAACACTGTTGCCAACAGAAACAAGGAAGCATTTCTCAGGGAGCCAGAGGGGTTTGCTCTGCAACCTGTGATTCAAGGCAGTGTTTTGCATTTCTTAGTAGAGAGCAACTTTTGAAAAGCATAGAAATGGTGAAATCTTATAACATTTTTTTCTAAATAAAAAGTAACACAAAAGGATTTAATCTGGTCAAACCAATCCCCACTAATTCCACTAATTCCATTTATAGCTCTAAAAGATAGTAAAGAAGTTTGGGAGGTTTCTCATTCACTCAAAGTAGTTCTTGGCTTCATGATTATAGTTTCTGAAAATTATTTCTTCTCTTCTCTTCTTTTTTTTTTTTTTTTGAGACAGAGTCTCACTATGTTGCCCTTGGTAGAGTGCTGTAGCATCACAGCTCACAGCAACCTCAAACTCTTAGGCTAAAGCGATTCTCTTGCCTCAACCTCCCAAGTAGCTGGGACTACAGGCACCCGCCACAACTTCTGGCTATTTTTTTGTTACAGTTGTCATTGTTGTTTAGCTGGCCCAGGCCAGGATCAAACCCACCAGCCTCCGTGTATGTGGCTTACCTTACCCACTGAGCTACAAGCGCCGCCCTAAAAATTATTTCTAATCTTTCCAGCTTGATTGAAACTAAGACAAAAAATCATGGGACCCTGATTTGAAACCTGATGCTCTGCTCAAGGTTTATGTGGGTTCATGGTCTGAGGAGCTGATTTTTCAGAACACGTTGGTTCAGGCCTTTCTATAGTGTACACAAAGCCGTCAGGGAGCTAGTGTCTCTGGGTGAAACACATTCATGTCCTTTTTCTTCACTTGCTGAGCAGAAATAAAATGTGCAGAGACTGTGCTTGCCAGCCATCGGGGCTGCCCCAGGCAGAATCCTAAGCCAGGCGGTGGTCCCACCAGCCAAGTCGAGTGTGAGCATGTTTATGTGACCTTGTGAAGGAGTTTCCACCCTGTTTTCCTGGGGGAGAGAGGAAGGCTGCTTGAAGAGATGTGGGAGACCTTGCTGGGAAGTTACTTGTTGCCAGGATTCTGTGCTTGTGGGTCCTGTCGTACTTGTCTCTCTTCTGACCCATCCTGCACCCAGCACCCATGGTGAGTGGGGCCCGGGTGGCCCCTTCCTTTCCTAGTTGGGTTAAGGCCATTCTGGCCCAGTAGTTACACAACCACATCAAAAAACAACCAACGCGGAGCGTTTCCAGGATCTACTCAATTCATCTCCTCATTGAAATTCAGGGAACAGCCCTGCTCCTCCTGGCTTAAGCGCGATTTTGCTGAGCTTTTGTTCCATCTGTGAATAGTTCTTGCTGGAAACCCATCACTCAGAGCTCCCAGCACCAGAAAGCAGGAGAGGTAAGCAGTGGGACCAGAGCCGTTTTTCAGTTTCTTCATCAGTTACCACCAGAGCTGAATGTTGCTGAGTCCGCAGCACCCTGGGCTCATAGACGACGCTGCTGGTGAACAGCTTTGTATCCACAGGACCAGATCAATGAAGCTGGATTTACAGCCTAAAATTTTGCCCTGAATCCAGAACATTGAGGTTTGTTTTACGATGAAAGTGATTTCATTCACTTTTAGAATTAAGCGCTTATTTTCTCCTCCAGATCTGTGGAGATTCAGTAGGGGCACTGTATCTTCATTAAGAAAGGATTTCTTGAAAATCACTCGCGATATTTTAATTGAAGTTTTTTCAGAGTGGTCAAAGGCAATCATAATTCCAGAAACAGCTGGAGACATAGTGGTGACAATGTAATGATCATCTGTCCCCCAGAGCCATGACACGAGAGGAGCCATTCAGGGAGGAGCTGGCCTATGATCGGATGCCCACGCTGGAGCGGGAACGGCCACACCCCACCGGCTACAGCACAGACTCGGAGCCTCACGACCTTCAGCTGCCGAAGAGAGTCCCCCCATGCCCCAGTGACAAAGCAGGGGTCTTCTCTGTGCTTATGGGGGTGAGTAGCCCAGCCTGCTCCCTCCGAGGGCCAGCCACGGAGCCCCCAAAGGTCCCCTGGCCTGGGCACCCTTCCAGAGGTGGTGGGAAGGGGTGCTGTCCGACCAGCCCTTTTGCTGCAGAGCTCTGGATGCTGGCCTGTATACTTCTCATGTTCTCTGAATTGTTTTCCTCAATTCCTCAGTATCTGTGGCACCTGCCCCAAGCTGGCCTCTAGGCTTTGGCTGAGTCCCCCCAGGGAGGGACAGTCTAGGGGCCATGCTGAGTGCACAGGATTGTGTACCAGGCCTTGGTTCCTGCAAAAGGCCCACAGGGAGGGGGTGGACGGCAGGGCCAAGGGAGCAGGCCAGGTGGACAAGCAGCCTGAGCATCTGGGGGCCTTCCCTGGGGCCTTGGGACATTTCCTGTCATGCATGTGGATGCTAGATAGTCAAGAGTCATTTCTACCCAAGTGTGCACAGGGCCTAGAGCCCTGCCTTCTACCAGGCCCTTCACTCACAGAAGCCCTGGGCCTGTAGCCCTGACTCAAACAGTCCTTTTCTAGGTGTTGGCTTGGCTTACCTAGTGTAGAGGCCACAGACTACATGCTGGAAATTGGTGGGGGATCCTGAGGCACCTGAAATTGCACTTCTAGGTTGGGGTGTTTCCTAGAGATAAGGAAGTGGGGTGTTTCCTGGAGAGAGGCAGGTGGGGTGTCTTCTGGGGAGAGGCAGGTGGGGTATCTTCTGGAGAGAGGTACTGTTTCTTGCTTTAAGTATTGACCAGCTCCTTCTCTCCCCAAAATAACAGGGTGGGATCCATGCTGTGACATGGGGGCAGGAGACACTGGTCCATTTGTAGGGTGTGTCCATCCTGCAGGAGAAGCCTGGGTCTGGCAGGATCTGGGTGCAGGGACAGTGGTACCGGCGGTGCTGGTCAGTCACTGGAGCATAAAGGTTGGCCGTTCCCCTCATGTCCAAGACAGAGCTGCATTTTGACCTGAAATTGCATTGTCTTTTTGCAGAGCTGCCTCCTGGTGACTTCGGGCTTCTCACTCTACCTGGGGAACGTGTTCCCTTCTGAGATGGATTACTTGCGCTGTGCTGCAGGCTCTGTAAGCAGTGGTCCCCAGCTGGTTGTCCGTGCCAAGCGCATTGGTTTCTGTCACTTGCTCCTCATTCAAAATCTCTTCGCATGACTTTGGCTTCAAACAGGATTTACTGCTCTTGACAGTTACTGATGAACCAGGTCTGAATCTTGCCCCTTAGGATCCAGGGCAGGAAACAGTACTCACAGCCAAGTCCTGCTCCAGTGGGCCTGGGGGCTGGTGAAACCCTGCTGCAGGTTTGGGGCTGTACCCCACGTCCTCTGGAGGCCCTATGCTGTGAGCACCCGCAAGGTCAGCTGTCTCTGCACAGACAGAGACAGTGAGAAGAGAGAAAAGGAAAGCAGAGACAGCTGACCTGTACCCCAGCCCTCCCTGCTCTCTGCCTCCCAGGGGGCCAGGGAGCTTGAGTATAGAGCACTTGTCTCCTGGGGTTTTGTGTATGTGTTGTCAGGGAGCTCCACTTCCAAGGATAGAATAGGCCTGCCTCGGCCTTCCCACCCCCATGGGCTTCTGGCCCCTCCTCCAAGCCCATGGTTGATGGTTGTATCCCCAAACAAAACATATACAAGCTTTCCTTAACCCTGTACCACACTTGGTGTCCCGGGTTTCTGGGTCTCTGCTCCCTCAGGACAAAACTCCTCAAGGGAATGTGACACCCTCCCTGCCCAGCTCTCAGGGACCTTCCCTTAGGGCTTTTGTCTTCACTGGAGCAGCATACCCAGACTCCCAAGCCAGCCCTGCTCGCCCTGGCCCAAGGCCCCCTTCTTTCACAACTTTGAGGGTCACGACCCCCACCTGAGTCACGCCCAGGCCTCAGACAGCTCCAGCCACCAGCCTCAGGGGCTGGAGCCCACCACAGACTGGCTGGCCCTGCCTCTGCCCTGGGCCACAGTGGAGTCCTCCCTGATAAGCCTTGTCCATCAATTCCTCTTCCTTTGTGCAATTCTCAGCCGAGACCTTCTGAGACTTACATTCTGGCATCAGAAGCATGTCTGGCTAGGATAGTATTCATTATCAAACATCTTTTTTAGCTCATCAGACATGTTAAAACTTTTCTCAGAATAAATTATTTTGGAGCATTCGGGGCCTTTTTAGATTAAGTGAGCCCCCTGCCTTGAGTGGTTGGGCAGCTCTTGTTTTGACAAAGTGATTCCAATCACTTGGGAAACATCTTGGTTGTGGTCTGCCTGCAGGCTCAGGGCACTGGTCTCTTTGCAGTGCATCCCCTCAGCGCTAGTGAGCTTCGCAGCCTCCAGGAGGAAAGTCAACGCGGTGAGTGCAGCCTCCTCCCTCCAGCTCCTGTGCTCAGGGTGGTGGCCCCTGCACAGCCCACATCCAGGGGGCATCCAGGGGTGCCAGGGGTGCCCCACAGCCTGTAGAGCTTTCTGCCTGCAAGAGGAGTGGGCAAGGCTGCCCTGATTCTTACCTGTCACAAGTTTGAGGACTTTCAGTTAAGGACTAAAAGTTAATTTGGTGTGATGTTACTGTTTATTTCTTTAGTTATTCAAAGAAGCAAAAACCCTCCTGCCTTGTTTTTCAGATTCCCAACTTTCAGATATTGTTTGTTTCCACGTTTGCTGTGACCACTACATGTCTGATATGGTTTGGATGCAAGCTAGTCTTGAACCCGTCAGCCGTAAATGTGAGTGGTTATCTTGCAGACCTTGGTGGGTTCTGTACCTGTGCCTTCCAGCTGACACCAGTTGTGGCTGGCCGCCCGCTCACCCCCCATGCCCGTAAGTGTCGTTTGTCCAGTCATAAGCATGCAGTGAAGGTTTATTTATCATAGCTCTCCAGTTTGACAGATTTGAGAGTTTTATCGATGCTGCTGAAGAAAAGACTTTATTGGACTCTTTTAATTGATTCTGGTGGGTAAATTTATTGATACGCAATATTTTTGAAACAGTTCTTAAAAATTAGCAGTCACATAACAGCATATTTCATCAAATCTGTGATGCTATTGATTATAAGGCATAGTCATCTTATGTACCTCTAAGAAAGATGGGAAAATGTCATTTAAATGACACCAAAAGAGAAAAATTTCATATCAAACCAGGACCTGATGGGAGATACCTCAGAAAAAGCCTCCTGCTTTGTGTGAAACACTCAGTACACTTTCTGTCTCAATCTTTTCTTTCCTTTCTTTACAACTGTAGCCAAGATCCTGGACTGTGTCAAACAGGATGTCCCTAGCTTATTTCTAGTCTTCCTGAAATATCCAAAAAGAGTCTCCATCCAGTTTTTGATATGTAACGTTAAAATGTTTGGTTGAAAGTCTGGTTTGCTGTGAGTTTTTTATTTCAGAAACACAAATTCACATAGACCTTTGGTATGGCAGCTGCTTTTGTGCATGCATGAGGCAGTCTTTCCTCATTCAGCTCATCCACTAGGGGAGCCTGGCGGATTGGATCCTTCCTTGGCTGGGCTCTCTATGGGCTGCGCTGCGTCGCAGTTCCACTCTCTGCTGCTTGGAAGCACCAGCAGCATCGCACCCAGGGCCGAGAACCGAAGCTCATGGGTGAAGTGGACCTGGGTCTCCTCCGTCTGGGTTTGCTTTGGGTTTCTCCACTTTTCCCTGTGGTTCTGTTAGTTATTACTTTATGTATTTTGAGGCTCTATTGTTAATTGTATTATCATTCTGCATTCTTTTTAAATTTTATTTCTAAATTATCATACAGTTAATTTGACTTTTTAAACATAGAGTTCTACAAATATTAACCCATGTACAGAATTATGTAACTGCAGTACAGTCAAGATCCAGAAAAGTTCCATCATTACCCCCTTCCCAAAAAAAAAACAAACTTGTGTTTTCAGTTTTTGGCAAGTATGCGTGGAACTCCATGGACATTTGCGTACAGGTTTTTTGTGGGAACAAGAAAGTTATAGATCAGGGATTGGTAGACTATAGCCCAAGGGCCAAGTTCAGCCCTCAGCCTATTTTTGTATAGGTTTCGAGCGAACAGTGATTTAAAAAACCAAAGGAACACAAAGATCCATGGGAAGTAGAAATCGTGTGTGCCCCACAACACCTCCTATCTAGCCTTTGACAGAAAAAGTGGCTGGGCAAGGTCTCCGGCCTTACACAGGCCAGTCTGGGAGAGCATCTGGCAGGAGCCAGTGAGCAAGTTGGGGCTGAAGGGTGTGTTTCTTCCTCAGATTAACTTCAACCTCATCCTGCTGCTCCTGCTGGAGCTCTTCATGGCGGCCACTGTGATTGTCTCTGCTCGGTCCAGCGAGGAATTCTGCAAGAAAAAGAAGGTGGGTGTGGAAATGTCCCCCAAGGAACGTCACGGCCCTTCTGCAGGCCCTTCTCAAGGAGGCAAAGGCAAGACGCTTCACCACTCTTTCCCTAACTTGTCCTCAATAGCATCACCAGGAGAAATGTCTGCTGATATATGTAAGGAAAATGTTTGTGTTTGAGCCTGACGTCCACTGAGGACACTGAGTTGGTCACATTTCAGAAAAGGCAGGCCCACCTTGTCTGCTGCCCGTGACGGCTGGACATGAGCAGCAGAAGCTGGGTTGCTGCTGGTGCGATGATGTTCTGTTTCTCCTCAGGGCTCCATCTCTAATAGCTCCAACATCTTGGAGGAAGTGAGGTTTCCAGCTCGGGTCCTAAAATCCTATTCAGTAAGGAAAATGCTCCTTTTCTTTATTTTTTCCTCTACTTCTCATTTTATCTTACTGAGGTGGGGGTTGAGGCTGGGTTAAATCATCATGTTTCTTTTTCGGGATGACTAAGGTGTGGCCGTGTGGACGGCACGTGGTGTTGTGGCTCATCTGTGAGGGCTTCTCAGTCTGTTTATCAGAATTGCTAATGACAAAACACCTTATCTTAAAAGGCGCCAGTGTTCTTTAGTTTTTAGGAGCGGGGCTTGATGCTGTTGTAGATAGTCTCACATGGGGTGTCCACAAGGAATCCGTCTTCTCTTGTTCTCCGTGTCCCAGTCTGAGGACAGATTACATGGCCACTCTCCCAGCAGTCAGAGCTGCAGCCTCCTTACCTTTAGTCACGCCCTCTCTCTGAAATGTGTATTAATAGGTTGAGGGACACCAGGGACCCTCTGGTTTATGTTTGCTGATATGCCTTTCTCTATCTTCCCTTCCACTTTTCTTGTTCTCATGTGTTGGTATGTTTGCTACAAACAGTGTATAACTTTTTGTTTTTTATCTAAAATGTCATTCTCTCTCTTTAGCCATTTGAATTTAGTCTGTTCACTTGGAGAGTGATCACTGACTTATTTATATTTATTTTTGCCATTTTTATTGTTTTCCTTTTTCCTTGGAGATTTTTTTCTGTGCTTCCTCCCACACCTACCCTTCTTTTGAGCCAGTCAAAGCTTCTTCCTTCCTTTTCCCTCTAATTTCAATATTTTTTAAGAGGTTGTCCTTAATATTGTAACCTTCCTACTGACGAGCCGAGTGACATCTTCACAGGGCAGTGTCTGCCCCTGGTCCCTGGCCTGCCTCCCGTCCCTGGTCTGCCCCCCACTCCCACCCCATCCTATCCCTGGCCTGCCCCCCTGTCCCTGGGATGCCCCCCATCCCTGGCCTGCCCCCCTGTCCCTGGCCTGCCCCCGTCCCTGGTCTGCCCCCTATCCCTGGTCTGCCCCCCATCCCTGGCCTGCCCCCCATCCCTGGTCTTCCCCCCACTCCCACCCCATCCTGTCCCTGGCCTGCCCCCCTGTCCCTGGTCTGCCCCCCATCCCTGGCCTTCCTCCCATCCCTAGTCTGGCTTTCCTCCCCCCCACTTCCCCGTCCCTGGCCTGCCACCTGCTTGTGACGTTTGGGCCATTCCGCTTCTTAACTCCCAAATCAAACAACTTCCAGTTTGCTTCACCCAGGTGATTTTTGTTCCCAACACTTTCCCTCCTGTTTCTTTTGTATTTTAATTCTTTCCTTTAGACATTTCTTGAAAGAGTGTAGCTTTGATAGGCTTCTCAAGTTTTTGCTGGTTTCCTCTCATTCTTTCAAATACTGCACCTTTTTTTTTTGCCAGGGCTGGGTGTGAACCTGCCACCTCCAGTATATGGGGCTGGCACCCTACTCCTTGAGCCACAGGCACCACCCAGTTTCCTCTCCTTCTTAAGTGATAACTTTTCGTGGAAGAGGATTCCAGGGTCCAGCCTCCCCTGAGCATTAACAGCCCCCTACCCGCTGTGGCCCAGTTACCATCCTTTGTGGTGGCTTCTAATTCTCGGGTTTTGTGTTCTGTGGTCATGGTCCCTCAGGTGGGAATTCAGTTGCATCTGTCCATCTGGAGTCCATCCCTGGGTGTCCCAAATGCACAAACGTCCCAGCCCCAACACTGGCCCCTAGCCCCCTGGGGCCAGGCTTTCCTGGTCTTGGCCCTGCACTCAGACCTCACGGCTGCTCCTCGTGGCTGTTTATATTTATTTTTGCCATTTTTATTGTTTTCCTTTTTTCCTGGAGACTTTTTTCTGTGCTTCCTCCCACACCTACCCTTCTTTTGAGCTGGTCAAAGCTTCTTCTTTCCTTTTCCGTCTAATTTCAATATTTTGTGTGTGCAGGATTTGGGGCATTTGCTTCTTTTCCAGTCTCCTGTGGGGGCAGGGCCGGGGCTTCAGGTACCCCACCTGCCAGACAAACACCTTCAAGTCTGTAGAGAAGATGACTTGAAGGAGATCCCTACTTAGGAGGCTGTGCTTCAGCAACACCTCACCTGGAAGCCACTGCTGCCCTTGAGCTGGAGATGCCCCCTAGCACACCCTGCCCCTGGGGACTCCGCAGCTATGTGCTGTGCCCCAGGGCATCTGGGGGCACCCTCACTTCCTGGGAGGGACATAGACCCTCTCAATTCGCCACTGAGGAAATTCTGTTCTTTGTCATCCTCCAGGTTGTTGAGGTGATCGCAGGTGTCTCCGCCATCCTTGGGGGGATCATTGCTTTGAACCTGGATGACACCGTCTCGGGCCCCCACCTCTCGGTGACATTCTTTTGGATCTTAGTGGCTGTGAGTACACCCTGGCTGCCTTCCAGGTCTGCCTGGCCAGGCCTGGGGCCAGTGGCCTCAGATCCGGCAGGTCAGGTCTGGGAGCCCAGTTTGGTGCATTTGGACTGAAACACCAGGAGAGGTTCCTCACTGCCCAGGCTGAGAGATGGCCAGAGAGGCCAAGGACTTGGATTATGGAAGCAAGGAAGGGTCCAAGGCCTGGAGCTGATCCATCTTCTGCTCACTGCCCAGGCCAGTCCCTGCCTGGTGCCTTCACTCTGACCACCTAGCAGGTGCAGCCCTCCTCGTGGGCAGGGCCCGGGCCGTTTACCACTACCCAGGGTGCAGCAGTCCCCTCTATGGGTGTGGATGGATGAAATCATCACTGGGAGATACAGTGGGTCATGAGGTCATGGAGCTGCTGGGCTGGGCAGAGAGCGGCCATCAGCTGCTGGCACCTCAGCCTCCGAAGCTCCCAGGGCCCAATCCCAAAGTGGCAGCTCTCACCCAGCAGACAGGCCTGTGCTCAGAAATGTCCCTTGATGGGAGTGGCAGGAGCCAAGGTGACTGGTGTGTCCTGGGGCTCAGCCCATGCTTAGGGTCCAGGTGTGGAGCCAGAGGTCAGCATTCAGTGGTCCTGGGGTCCTCGGTGCCCATCACACTGTTCTTACAGTGTTTCTATAGGCCTGAAAATTTACACAGATGGCCAAAGAAAAGCACACAGAACCTCTGTTAACTAAGACAGGTAACCGGTGTGTGCTTTGGGAAAGAGCTTTATTTTTCAGAGGGCAACAGCCTGAAGGCTGCTATTCTAGCCAGCTGGGATCCAAGCCCAGGAAGAGCCAGGCCTGTGTGTTAAAGAAGAGACGGAGGGATAGGACTTTACGCTGAGTGGCGGCACATACGTGTACACTCAGGGGCTATGGGAGCCCTGCGTGTTCATGAAGAGAAGTCACACACTTGCAGTTGTGCTGTCTCCCTCCCATCCCATCACCTTAGTTTTAAGGTGTTTTGGGGGTCCCCCTTGGCTGACAGAGGTCTGTCAGTTAGTAAAGGGCTCAGCATTTATTACTGGCCCATCCCTTCAAGAGGACACCTCTGCTGCCCAAAGCAGCCTGATCCCTCAGGTCTATCTCAAATATGGGGGAGCATTCATTTGGAGCTGGACTTCTTGGACCGTGACTTCTAAAATGTTTCTTTTTTCTTTTCTCTTAGTGTTTTCCAAGTGCCATTGCTAGTCATGTGACAGCAGAGTGTCCCAGCAGGTGTCTGGTAGGTGAGGTTCTGTTCCCTGGGTACCAGGGACCCACTGGGCTGCCCCCTCCATGGCCCATGTCATTGGTACCTGTGGGGACTAGGCAGAAGGAGCTGGGAGGAGGGCCCTGGCCAAGGCTGGCACCCGCCACCCAGTGGTAGGACTGTCTAAGGGCTCCACTGACCACAGGCTGTCCTGTCTGTGAAAAAAAGCAGGGATGAACATTTTGTGTGATAATTAGAGCTCTTGTGATCAAGCAACAGAGAGGGGGGACAATTCCAAGAGAGTGACACATTGTTTCCTTACAACTGCTGTTAAGCCAGGGGCCCCAGTGCACCTTAAATCAAGTGTGGCCCAGATACCTGGGCCTGTTCAACCTATTTCTGAGGTTTGACAGGGCCATTGCTCCATAATCCAGGAAGATTTCAGGGAGGTCAGAGCCCTGGACAGGGGTCCACAGAGAAGTACTATTTTTCGAGAGAGGAGAATTGTGGATCCATTTAAAAAACCTTATGTGATGCTCTGCTGTGACTTAACGGGGAAAGTTTCAGCAGAGCCGCACACAGAACCCAGCGCCATGTGACTCCAGCCATGGGCAGGTGTGGCTGAGCCCTCCTCCCTGCAGTGGCTCCGAGGTGCCGGCCAGGGCTGGCAACACCTGTACTCTGCTCTCTGATCAGGTGGAGGTGCTGATCGCTGTGACCAGCCTCACGGCCCCGCTGCTGTCCACAGCCTCTGGGTACTTGTCCTTCAGCGTGATGAGGATTGTGGAGACTTTCACAGATTATCCACCAGCCATAAAAGTATGTATTTTATTTTAAAACTCTCTAGAAACACGGGGCCACTGTGCCGTCAACACACATCTTAGGGAGGACATGGGCTGCATCTCCTGGGGAACATGGGCCGCACCCTAGGCAGTGGCCGGGCCAGGTGGGCACTGGTCTATGAGGTCGACTTTGCCCCATCTGCTCTGGGTGGAGCTGGACTTGGTGGAGCTGGAGGTGGGATCTCACCTGCTCACCTCACATGGGTGGTGAAATGACACTACCCTGTCCCTGGCCAGCCTGTTTGGCCTCACTGCCTGGGTCTGCACCAGTTGCCCTGCTTTTCTGCCGTTTCCACAGCTTGGATCTCAGGTTTTCTCTCTCCTTTGGCACCACACACTTTTCAGATTCTGTCAAGTTTTATGAGATGCTCTGTTGGGATTTCTCCGAATTGCATTACTTCTTTTTTTTTTTTGAGACAGAGTCTCATTATGTCATCCTCGATAGAGTGCCGTGGCATCCAACTCACAGTAGCCTTAAACTCTTAGGCTCAAGTGATTCTCTTGCCTCAGCCTCTCAAGGAGCTTGGACTACAGGTGTCTGCCCTAACGCCTGGCTATTTTTTTTTTTTTCTGTTGTTGTTGTGTTGCAGTTGTCATTGATGTTTACCTGGCCCATGACAGGTTTGAACCAGCCAGCCTCGGTTCATGTGGCAAGCCCCGTAACCACTGTGCTACGGGCGCCGAGCCTGGAATTGCATTACGTTTACAGATAAATCTGAAGAGATTCGTAACTATGACTTTGAGCCTTTCCAAGTTTGAATATGTTTCTAAATAGGACTTCTCTAGAGTCTCCATAGCATCACATAATTTCTCCATAAGGTTTGGGCATTTTAGGATTTTTATGGTATGTTTGAATATATAAAACAAAGGCTATATAAGAGGTGGGCTCACTCTGTGGTCCACAGCCTACCTGCTCTTATGAGCACCATACTATCATTATTTTCCTTCCTTTCTTACAAGATGGGCTGCACACTATTATCACTGTTCTGTGCTCTGCTTTTTAAAAAATTTGGTAATTTATCCAGGGGTTTCCTCAGTATGCATGGCTCAGAGTTCTTCTGTGTTTTTTCATTGCCCTGGCTCAGCAGCCCAGCAGCCCAGTAGCCCAGCCCATCCTGGGGATGGGAGCTGTGTCGCCCAGCCTGTTCTGGTGATGGGAGCTGTGTTATTCCCACCGTCTGCTGTTGGGAATGACGCCTCGATGAGCTGCCAGGTGTGCACACTTGACTGTGAGCCCGTGGGTAGGGAGAGGGACTGTGGGCCAAGAGGGCAGATGCATTTACTTTGTATAACATTGGCATATTGAAAACACCCCATTTCTCCTCCTGCCAGTGGTGAGAGCACTGCCTTCCCTTTGCCCGCCGAGAGGGGTGTCTCCTGGAACTTTTGTGACACCGTGAGAGCGCATCTGACCCCAGGGTGCTGAGGATCTCTATGCTTCAGGCCACTTGCATTTCTTTCCAGCAAACTCTGCTGTCTTTGGCACATTTTCTCCTGGGCTTTTGGGAGTTCTGCTAGCATCTGGGAGACCAGCCCCACCCCCCACAATGGGATGGGCAAATAGTGGCCTCAGCCTGCCAGTTTTTCATTCCATTTGTCGTGATTTTTGTCATGTGAAAGCTGTTTTGTTTTTACACAGCTAAATTGATCAATCTTGTCCTTAATTGCTTCTGGATTTTAAACAGTTGTTAGAAAGGCTGGTACATGTGCTTCCAGTTTTGGTCACACACATTTCTGCCTTGTTTGGGTCTGTCTCTGTACTTCCTGTGGTTGTCTGTCCTTCATTCTGGCCACCTGCCCAGGCCCAACCCTGTCCTGTTGATAGAGGTTTTATGACTTGCTTTCATACTATTCCAATAGGACTAAGTGCCCCATTGTTAATTGCTTTTCTTTTCAGAATTTACCCAGCTTACATTTTTTGTATGAATTTTAGAATCAACATGTGTGCTCTAGAGAGTGGCAAGGTTGTTTTTATTGGGACCACCTTGACGTTGGATGGGTGCTGGGATTTTTGTGTCATTTAGTCACTTTTTGTGACATTTAGTCACTTTATACTCTAGAGCCAACACTGGTGAAATCCTCACATGGTGCATGGAGGGTGGGGGTGCCTTGAGGATGCTCTGAACCCCAGGTCTCAGGCCACAGAGAACCTCTCGGCTCTTCCATCCTCCCAGCAGGGCCCCTGCACCTGCTCCTGCCCTCTTTGGTGCTCCCTCTGGCCCATGTGCTCCTCGGCTCCTTCCTCTCCAGCAGCTGGTGCTCAGTGGGTCTGCTGGTGGCCCGAGCCCCACTACCCAGGACCCCTGTCCCCCTCTCTGTCTGCTCAGGGCCCTCCAGACATGTCAGCCTCCGCAGCGTGTTTACCACTGACACAGAGCTGGAAAGTTTAGTCCCTCTGCCTCATATGCCCGCCCTTGCGTGGCCACAGGTGCCTTTGCTGGCTCACTCACTGACCCTTGTGGTTGCTGGGGCAGGAGTGGGTGGGGAGATGTGGACACTAGCATCCAGAGCTGGCCACAGGGCTCACAGCCTGGGGTCACTCCTGGGCCCCAGCTCACGGCCTGCTCTGCCCACAGCAATCCTATGATCTGCTGCTGCTGCTGCTAATGCTGCTGCTGCTGCTGCAGGCAAGTCTCAACACCGGCACTGCCATCCAGTGCGTGAGCTTCAAGATCAGTGCCAGGCTGCAGGGAGTGTGCTGGGATGCCCAGAGTGGCCCGCAGGAGCACCCGGCCGGGGAGGTGAGTGGCCGCCCAGCCTTGCTCCCTGGAGCCTGCCCTGAGAAGCCATGGGGCATGGCTGCCTTGCTGGCACCCTTCAGGACTTGTCACACCACTGTGGGTTTTCTACACCCCACAAAAAAAATCTAGAAGTAAAATTTGCTTTTAATCTTTTTCCTAAGAAGACAACCACACAAACCCAAACCCATTTCTGGAAAACACTGTGAACTTAATGCTTTCAGTTTTGCTCTTACAAACATAGGACTTGGGGGTTCCCCCATCACCAAAGCTGCCTCCCTGACCCCTGGTGAGGATGCCAAGCTGTGCAGGGGAGGGGACACCCCCAGCCTGCTATATGAGTTCCCCAGAGTGTCAGTGACCTCTGGCCAGCAGGCTCTAGGGTCCATGGTGCCCTTGTGTCTGGGGGCATCTGGTCACCTCTGCCTCACTGTCCTCTTCCTCAGCCATCAGCACCTGCTCCCCTTGGGCATGGGCTGAGTTAGGACCAGGCTCCCCTCTGCAAAGGACCATCTGAGGGACCTGTGTGAGGGCATGGGTGACTTGACAGTGAGCAAGCCTTTGTCTCTTTTCCCAGAGGTCTAGGGCATCATTTCCTCCTCCTCTTACACATTCAAAGAAAACTTCTAAACTAGGAGGATGCCCATTGCTGCCGGTGGTTGGGCAGTGTGTATATGGCCTGGTGAAACAACAGCTTTCTTGTCTTGGTCACAGGTAGCCAGAAGCCCCCTGAAGGAGTTTGACAAGGAGAAAGCCTGGAGAGCTGTGGTGGTGCAGATGGCCCAGTGACTCTGCAGTCACTGGGGAAACTGAGTCACAGTGTGGGCCTGGCCCAGTAGGTCACTGCGCATAGACGTTAACTGCCCTTGGGCTGGCTACCTTCTAACACAACTGCCACATGGGCAGATGGGGCTGTGCGGTGTTGCCCTCACATCTTACGTAGTTTAGAACACACAGCTGACTCTTTTGTGCCTAGTCTGGTCAGTCAGGTCAGTGCTTCCCAGGTGGCCCAGGGCTCCTGGGGATGAAGAAAGTCTTCAGTCCTGCCTGCCAGAGCCCATACCTGCATGTTCTATCATGGTTCCCCACCCCTCTCATGGCTTGGCTTGGGCCAGAGTCAGGTTTTTGGGTAGACGAGAGACCTTTGAGCCTCCTGTGTCAGCTCTCCCTGTGCCCTGTGTTATACTCAGCCTGGCTTGGATCCCACCCATTCCAGACTCTTCCCTGGACGAGCCCATGGCAGAGGTTGGCCTCCTGATGTGGGGGGGGATGCAGCTGTGCACTTCTCTCCTGTGGGGGGTATCACAGGGCCTCTCTTCCCCACTCAGCTTGCTGCCACTGCTCTTCCTATGTGAAATCTACATCCTGAGTCTCTGTCCTTTCTGCTGAAATCCTTGTGCATGTCCCCAGATGTAGTCATATCCAATGTGGAGCTTTACTCGGCCACGGTCAGTTCAGAGTTCTTTGGGGCATGGCCAGGTCCAAGGCTTTGGAAACTGGCTTGACTGTGTCACTGTCACTGAGTCATGCTGGCCCAGGTGTCTAGGCGAGTTACTCCCACAGTTACTCCCCTTACTCAAAATGCAAGATGACCCTGGTCAGAACTTGGAGTCCTCATGGGGTCATTGCTGTGCATCTCTGACCATGTCACCTCCCAATCGGTGCCATGGCTTCCCCCTCACTCACCTGAGGTCTGGCCTGGCCCAGGGACATTCTCCATCACTGCAGCTTTAGGATCTTGGGGGCACTTACATGCTCTCTGCACAGCCTGAGTGGTCACTGTCCACCTGCTGGGCTGCAAGGACAGCTTGGGTGCGAGAATAACCTTGGCTTCGACTGAAATCATGGCCAAGAGTGGGTTAGTATGCCATCTCCTCACTCCCCAGGGACGTCCAGGTTCTCCCAGTTGGCACAGACACCAGTAAAGCCACAGAGAGTCGGGGGCACCTATAAAACTAGGACTGTTGTTAATGGTTTTACTGATTATTTTTCTGGCCAGTCCTTTCATGCACAAGGCTACACCTCAAATTGGTTTTGTATCTCTTCTTCTGGTATCAGGGCATAAACAGCAGCATTAAGGGAGAGGCTTTTTGCTTTTTCCTAACAGGGTATACTAACTGGTTCCCCAGGGGCCAGTGGGGATGCTCTTTGTGACCTGAGGCTGCTAGGGTCAAAGACCTAGTAGTCTCAGCCCCAGAGACGAAGGCTGGATGGGGGCGGGTGGGCCTGCGCAGGAGCCTCCCAGGTGTTTCATCTCTGATCAGGACTGACTCTGGATGCCTCTGGGCCCCTTGGCATCAAACTTGAGGAATGAGGAACACAGTCTGGAGATGGGGCCTGCCCTCTAAGGAAGCTCCAGGAGTCAGGACAAAGCCAGGGTCTGGCCAGGCAATCCCCATTCAGGACCACCACACTTACCCACACAAGTGCAGGCCCTTTGAAAAAAAAAAAAAAAAAAAAAAGTGCAGGCCCTTTGTGCTCAGGCTAGGCAGCCTCTGCCTTCCTGCACCTCTGAGGTGGGGGTGCTCTCCCTTCCCCAGCTGCTGGGCAGGAGTGGAGTACAGGGACTACTGGGGGGGCTGACAGTGTTCTGGGGTGGGGGGGTGGGAAAAGAGAGTTCAAGTTCTACAGCCAGAATCAGGCACCTGGGCCGTTAATCCTGACTCGTACTTTCCTATTTTAGAGTTTAAAAAATCATCTCTTTAAATTTATGCTTTTGTTTGATGCAGTTTAATATCCCTTGAACAATAAACATTAACATGTAAATGCGGCCTATGGCCTATTAATGCTGGTCTCAAGATGGGCAGGAAAGGTGGGTGCGGTGGCTCACGCCTGTAATCCTAACTCTCTGGCAGGCCAAGATGGGTGGACTGCTTGAGCAAGACTTCATCTCTAAAAATAGCCAGGTGTTGTGGCGGGCACCTGTAGTCCCAGCTACTTGGGAGGCTGAGACCAATCACTTGAGCTGAGGAGTTTGAGGTTGCTGTGAGCAATGCCGCCATGGCACTCTACTGAGGGAGTAGACAGTCTCAAAAAAAAAAAAAAAAAGGCATGATAAAAGGGAAGTAGAACATGGGGGGGGGGGGCAGCGCCACCCCTGTGTTTGTTCTTCATTTATGTAACCCCAGGGGCAGCGTAGGGGGAGCAGGCAAGAGCCCCATGGCTTTCCTGGGTGAAGGCAGGAAAGACACCACATGGGGTTGGGGCGAGTTCTTGGGAAGGTAAATGGAAAATAAAGTGGATTTTAAACCAAATAAGAGGTTTTGGAAAGTTAATAATAAGGTTTTAGAAAGTTACCATGCGTGAAGGCGCAGAATGGAGGGGGTGTCTTTCTGGAGCAGTGCAGGTGCCAGACCAAAGGCGGGACAGCTGTTGCAAACAGTCCAGGTCCTAGGGTTGGACAATCCTGACCGCGCCCATGCGGTGGTGGGCTTAGAACACCTGAGCCCGGAGGGGACGTTAGGCACGAAGGGGGGGCGGAGCTGGGGACGACGGGGCTGGTGTGACCTGTGACTCCTTTGTGACTTCGGGGGTGAGGTGGAGAGCCAGGGCGGGTCTATGACCCTGACAGCCGCGGGGGCGGGGCTGGGGGGGCGAAGCCACACGCGGACCCCCGTACCTCTGCGACGCCATGGCCCGCGCGGTCCCGCGCTGCGGCCCCCGCCTCGGCCCCGGCCTCTCGGATCGCTGCCTGGGACTCTCCCCCGAACCCTGGCCCAGACCAAGCGCCGTCGACTGCGGCCAGTCCCGGCCCGCGCCCCCAGCGCGCCGCCCGCGTCGCCCCCGCCGCCGCAGCAGCGCTGGCCGCCCCCGGCCACCGCCCGCGCGCCCACGAAGCCCCACGCCCCGGGCAGGCCGCCTTGCCGCGCGCCCCCAGCCCCGCTGCCCGCTCCCGGGGGCTGCACAATGCATAGTGCCACCCAGGCCCGTTGTCCCGGGCAACCGCAGGACGCCAGGTGGCGCGGTGGGCAGCGAGAGCGCCGCGCAAACCACCGGGCGGGTCCCGGGTGAGCACCGCCCCGCCCAGCGCTCGGAACCCAGGCGCGTCCAGATGCCGGGCACGATCCCCTCCCCCACCCGCGCCCTCGGAACCCCGGACTGACCCGCTCAGAACTGCCCCTTCTCCCCTCCTCACGCCTGCCCTCCGCCCTCCTTGGCACTCTAGAGCTGCCCATTTCCCTGTGCCTCAGACCTGTAACCCCAGACCTGCTCCAAACCCCAGATCTATCTCCCAACTGCAGACCCCCATCCCAGACCTGTCCTCCAGCTCAGACCTGTCCCTTAACTCCAGACCTGCCCCCAGCCCCAGACCTACCCCCCAATCAGGACTTCAGACTCTCGGCCTGCTCCCTGGGTATCCTCCTAATCAGTTCTCTCCTCCAGGGCCCAGAGGCAGGAAGGCTGAGCTGCTGGAAGCCAGCATGGAGCCAGGCAGGAAGAGGCTCTCGTCTGCTTCATCGGATGGAGACAGGAGAGAAGAAAATAGTCTGTATCACCCACATCCTGTCCACTGGCTTAGAGCCCAGTCGAGTTCAGATGCGCTGTTCTAGTTGGTCAGCTGTACCTAGACACGGGCAGGGGGCGAGTTTTCAGAATGCAGGTGCCCTGTGCAGGGCCCTCTAGGTCTACATCCAGGGTCATGTCTGGGGCTGCACAGGGTGTGAGGCCCTGTAGGGCGCTCTCTCTGTGTGTGGGGGGGTCTCCCACCGCTCCTGCACCCTGCTGAGAATGTGGACAATTCAGCATGCTGCTGAGTGGTGCTGTGGCGCTCCCCCCACCCCAGTCTTCATAAATCCCCCTCTGTGTCCTTGGTCAGGCACAGAATGTAAAATTGCTGGGGCACATTTAGTTCTAGAAGATTCCACCAGGCAGCTTACTGTTTGGGTGGAGAGTTGGAGTTCCTCCTGGTTTACCCCAGAAACTGGTGTTTTCTTGCTGTCTGGGCACTTGGGGGTGTCTGTGGGCATCTCACTCTGGTTTCAGTTTGTACTTCCTTGACAGCTGGTGCTGGGTCCTTTGCACACATGCAGGCCAGTCACAGCTGCTCATCTGCAGAGGCCTGTTCCTCCTCTGAAGGCCATTGGTAAATTGGGTTGTGGGTCTTGCTGACCTGAGGGACTGCCTACGTGTGCTAGTACCAGTGCTTTGACAGGTAGATGTATCTTAAATACCGGTCAGCATGTCAGGACGCAGTGATTCTTTTTGATAATCACAACTTCTTAATTTTAGTGAAGTCTAATTGTCCATCTTTTCTTCTGTATCTAGTATATTTTGTGTCTTATTTAAGAAACCTTCATCTCTTTCACTGTCTGGAAGATAATATCCTATGTTTTCTTTTAGAAGCTTTGCAAGTTCAATTTCACATTTAGGTCCACAACCTGCTCAGAATGATTGTTGTGTATGGCGTGAGATAGGGGTCAGTGTTCATCTCCTCCCACCCCCATGAATATCCAGTTGATTCAGCCTCCGCCTTGCAGTCTGGTTCTGGGCTCCATTCTGTTCTGCTGATCTTTCTCCCAACCCTCCTTGCTGCACTGCCCTGCTTGAACTGCAGGAGTTTATGTCTTATTGCCTGGTTGTAGAAGCCCTCTAACCCTGCTCTTCTTCAAGATTGTATAAGTTTGCTTGGGCTTTTGCACTGTCATACAAATTTTAGAATCAAATTGTTAATTTACACACATGTTGCAAATCCTGCCAGATTTTAATTGTGGTCTCATTGAATCTCTAGATCAAGTGGGGAAGAATTAACATCTTGAATCTCCTCACCTATGAGATGTACTGCTCCTTTCCTTCTTTTATTTTATTTTATTTTACTTTTATTTATTTATTTATTTTTTTTTTTGTAGAGACAGTCTCACTTTATTGCCCTCAGTAGAGTGCTGTGGCGTCACTCTGCTCACAGCAACCTCCAACTCCTGGGCTTAGGTGATTCTCTTGTCTCAGCCTCCCGAGTAGCTGGGACTACAGGCGCCCGCCACAACACCCGGCTATCTGTTGTTGCAGTTTGACTGGAGCCGGGTTTGAACCTGCCACCCTCGGTATATGGGACCGGCACCCTACCCACTGAGCCACAGGTGCCGCCCTCTCCTTTACTTCTTAACAATGTTTTGTGGTTTTCAGTATGTAAGTATTCCAGTCTTCTTTTGTTAGATTTAGCCCTAGATAGCTGATGGTTTTTAATGTTGTAGATGACATTCTTGAGTTTTATTTTGTAATTGTTTCTTGTATATAAAAATACAGTTTCTTTTTATATACTGTCTTGGTATTGGGTGACCTTACTAAACACATTTACTAATTCTAAGTAGCTTGTAGATGTATTTACATTTTCTGTGTGCACAGTCGTTATCTACAAAGTTTTCAAGCTTTATGTCTTTTATTCTCTTTTCTTGAGTTATTGCATTGGCCATTACTCTCAGTGTAACTTCACACAGAAATGGTATGTACATCTTTGTTTTGTTCCTGAATTCAAGGGGAAAATGTTCAGTATTTCACCATGAAGTAGGGTGTTGCTCTAAGCTTTAAAAGTTCTCTTTTGGCTTGGCACCTGTAGCTCTGCAGCTAGAGCGCCAGCTACATACACTGGAGCTGGCAGGTTTGAACCCAGCCTGGGCCTGCCAAACAACAATGACAACTACAACCAAAAAATAGCTGGGCATTGTGATGGGCACCTGTAGTCCCAGCTACTTGGGAAGCTGAGGCAAGAGAATCACTTAAGCCCAAGAGTTTGAGGTTGTTGTGAACTGTGATGCCATAGCACTCTATGGAGGGTGACAAAGTGAGACTCTGTCTTAAAAAAAAAAAAAAAAGATCTTGTGTCTATTTTTATGAGAGAGATTGACCTGCACTATTCCTTTGTCATTGTACAATTTGATTTATGGCATCATAAAAAGAGTTGGACGAGTTTCCTATTTTCCTATTAATGAAATCATTTACATAAGGTGTTTATTCCCTTAAATGTTTAGAAAGATTGACTTGTGATGCCATCTACACCTAGAGTTTTCATCTTGGGTAACATTTTAATTATGGAGTTAATTTCTTTAACAGAAATAGGCCTGTCCAGTTTTCTGTTTCTTTTATGTCCATTTTGATAAGCTTTGTTTTTCATGGAAAAGGTCCATTTCATATGAACGGTCAAATTGTTGGCATGCAGATATTCATAATGTCTTCTTTTTATCATTTTAGTACCAATACAATCATTATGGATATCCCTTATTTCATTCTTGATATTTGCAATTCATGCTTTTCCTTTTTCTTCTTGACCAGAGGTTGGAATTACATACAGATTTCTCAATTAAAATGTTTCAAAGATCCAACTTTTGGTTTTGTTAGTTTTCTCTATTCTACATTTGTTTTTTATTTAATTGCATTCTGCTCTGACCTTTATTATTTTCTGTCTTCTACTTTCCTTGACTTAATTGTTCTCTTTCTAGTCTCTTGGGATAGTAGCTTAGATAATTTCAATTTGTTTCCTGTTCTAAAGCATGTGCTTAAAGTTATAAATTCCTTCTAATCACTACTTTAGCTGCACTGTAATGCTTTGATATGTCATATTTTTACCTCATTTAATTAAAATCATTTAAAATCTCCATTTGCTTTCTCCTTTGATCCATGTTTTATTTTAAAACTGCACTATTTGTTCTGAATATTTAGGAAATTTTCTGGTGATTTTCTTGTCATTACTTTCCAGCTCGATTCAACTATTGTCAGAACACTTGATCGGTATCATTTTAATTCTCTGAACTTCGTTGAGGTTCTGCAGCTCTGCCCATGATCTGTGCTAGAACACGTTCTTTGTGTGAAGAGAATGTACCTGTATTTAAATGGATAATTAACACTTTTTGACCCAAATTTTTGAGGAAAAAAAAAAGGATGTGCATTATACATGGGTAGCGTGGCTCAGGAGTGGGGGAACCCTATGGGCCTCCCAGGCTGCCACACTTTCCCACCTGGGCATACGGGGTTCCAGTCCTGGAGGATTCAGTATCCAGTGGGAGTGGCCAGAGCAGCCTCTGCCAAGCACTGCCATCAGGGGTGGGGGCAGTGGCAGGGTTGGTGAGGTGGAGCATGGCTATGCAGGGCAAAGGCTAAGGCCTGAGCAACTGTGCGAAGGGGACTAGAAGCTCCCTGCAGGTCCCAGGGACCTGCCTGGCTGCCCAGAGGCTGAGCAGCCTCAGAAGCTCCCAGAAGGACTATCTTAGCCACTGCCAGACATATGGGTAGGGAAGAGCTCGGGAAAGAGGAAAGGGACAGCCTTCACAGAGCTTGCAGCTGTGGGATAGCCGTGCCATCTGCACGTTTACCAGGGGAGCCTTAGTCCTCTAATTTGTCTCTCCTGGCCAAGAGCCAGCCACTTTCTTGAGGAGTGTTTTCCTGGAAGTTTGAGCCAAAAATTTGGGTGCCCATTATACACAGAAGCACTTTACTCAGCAGAATACGGTACACATGCAGCTGTTGGGTGTGGTGTCTGTGCGTGTCATTGGTGTGTGCTTGCCGGAATTCTGGCGTCCAGGGTCAGAGAGGGCCAGCTGAGGCATTGATTGTGGGGGGATATCAGAGGTAACCTGGGCACCAGGTTGGAGCAGGCTGCGGAGTCCAGTGAGGACTGCAGGTCCCTGAGGCCAGTGCAGCCAGGGCATGGGCAGGCAGGGGACAGATGGTGAGGCATGGGTGGGAAGGGGGGGGTGATCACCTGCTCCTGGTATTTGGGGAACCAGGTGTGCGAGGGGGGGAGCGCAGCTGTCTCAGGGTGACGGGGCCTTTGCAATGGGCGTCTCTGTGGTCCGGCACTAGAAGTGTTGCTGGCTCACAGTGCTTTGGTACTCTGGTCCTTGCTTTGATGTCCTGTTTCTCTTTTACAGAATTAAAACGAGGAATTTCCCAAGATTTGGCTTCTTCTCCCAAATTGGACAGATATAAAATAGCAAGACAATTAACAGAAAAGGCAATCAAGGTGAATCCTCTTTTGGACTCTGTGGGGAGGAGGGTACTTTTTAAAAATGGAAATTTAGGGGCAGTGCCCATGGCTCAAGGACTAGGGCACCGGCCCCATATGCAGAGGGTGGCAGGTTCAAACCCAGCCCCAGCTAAAAAACTGCCAAAAAAAAAGAGGGGGGGAGGGGGAATTTATCTTGGAATTTGGGGTCTGCTGACCTGGTCCTGATACACTCATGGGCAGAGCTGCCAGCAAGGCCCAGCCTCCCCTGTTGAGGAGGCTTATGTTTATAATAACAGAGTTAGCTTGAAAACATCTGGCAATGTGCCTTTTACTGGAAGCACCTACATGTGTGACTGAGGCTGTATGGTCCCTCCCTGGGTGTGTCCTGCCTGTCAGAGCAGGACCAGTTTCTTTCCTTCTCTTGAGTCTTCCTTGGGCTGATTACATTTTTCATCTCACGTCTCCTTCTCATATATGTTACAGGTCTTAAGCTTTGCTTTTGTTAGTTCCATGATTCCCTTGTTAGCATTCTGCTAACTTACTAAAATTAGCTTTTTCTAAAGTTACTCCTTTGACCACCACTAGTGGGATGTCAGGTGGCAGGAGGTATCTCCTGCCAGCTGCCTAGCTCCCTAAGAAGCTCCTGCTGGTCACTAGGCCTGTCATGTGCACAGCCGCCTTCCGGGGGCAGGCCTGGCACCAATGTCCTCTAAGGCAGCCCAGGGAAGGCCCTTGACCTGCCAGATCTCTCACGTGGGCAGGAACTTACCCCACATCTAACCACCTGCTCTGTCGGCCTGCACTCCTAGGTGTGGCCTGCATCTTCCTATGGGGACCTGAGTTGTCTGTGCTACCTAACAGATACCCATAGACTTAGCCACATAAAATGGCAGCCATCTGTTTCTGCTTGGTCCCTGTGGGCACAGGTCCCTGTGGACAGGGAGCTCTGGATGAAGCTGAATGGGGTCCCCTGCTGGGGCGGAGGCTCACGTCCCTCACATCCCACTGCTGCTCCCCTAGAGCTGAGTGGGGGGGTCAGCTTACCCTGCACAGGCTGCATCCGAGTCCACCGCCTTGTGACTGGGCTGCTGCTCCCCTAGAGCTGAGTGGGAGGGTCGGCTTACCCTGCACAGGCTGCATCCGAGTCCATAGCCTTGTGGGATCTTGCTCCCTCCGAACTGCAGTGGGCAAAGGAGCCCCACCATGTGCGTCTCCAATGCCAAGGAAGACCTAGACCCACAGCCAAGGGCCTGTCAGGTCAGGGTCAGCCCAGGCAATCCATCTTTTCATTAGACTGAAATCAGCTGATTAGGGGCCTTGATGGTATCTGCAAACTCCTGATACATTCATCAAATAATGTCAGTGATCATGGGGGACATCCCACCTCTGCCTATTGCAAGACCCTATTGGTTAGAAGCGGGTCATGGGCTCTGCTGCACCAAGGGGAGGGACAATGCAGGCTCTTCAAGGGGGGGCAGCACAGGCCTCTGGACTTGACCATTTCCCATCCTGCCCTGACCCCTGATTTCAGCACCTGTCACTGACCCCACAGGTGCTGGTGTCCAGGCTGAGTCCTCTGTCTTTGTCCACAGCCTGAGTCAGGGCTCCAGCTGAGGAGCCCAAGGCAGGTGTGGGTCTGTGTACACCCTTGTGGCCCTCTACCTGCCACAGCCCCCACAGCAGGGAAGTTCCTCAGGTGCTGGGTGCAGGGTCCCAGCTGCCACAACCCCTACAGTGGGGCAGTTCCCAGGTGTTGGGTGCAGGGTCCCAGCCGCTCCCACTGGACTGTGCTGCCACCCTGCTGCCCTCAGGCCCTTCGGGGTGTGCATGGCTCCTCCAAAGCCTCAAACCTTGGGGACAAACACTCCTCCCAACACAAGGAATGGTCACCTTTGTGGGGAAGAAGAAGCTCGGTAGGACAGGGCCCCACCTGTCCTCAGATGCACAGCCCATATGGCCTCCTCTATTCTGGGCTCACTTCCAGCTTCAGCTCAGAGAGCTTCCCTATCTGCTGCAGCCCTATGTGGGAGTGCAAAATGAGCGTGTGAATGTGCCAATGTGCAGGTGTGGTCACGTGATGTGGCGTGTGAGGGCACGTGGTGTGTGACCGTGTGTGTGTGTATGTGTGTGTGTGTGAGAATATGAGGGTGTGAGCACCTCTGCACTAGACCCCGTGAAAAAGGGGCGCCAGTGGAATAGTGACTGACCCTCTTGCCTTTGGGGGCATGTCCAGAGCCTTCACCTGCACCCCTGAGCACTATGCAGCCTCTGCGCTTTGAGGGTGTACAGGGTCCTTCTCTGGTAGAATGTCCCCCCACTAACTAGGGCATGGCCCATCTCAGTCTGCTTTGAAAGTTCCTTTTACTGGGAAATAGTTAACTTATTGTTCAGTTTTTTTAATTTAAAACATGCTTTTTTTTCTTTTTTGAGACAGTCTCACTTTTGCCCTGGGTAGAGTACCATGGCATTGTCATTGCTCAAGCAACCTCAAATTCCTGAGCTCAAGGGATCCTCCTGCCTGAGCCTCCCAGAGTACTAGGATTACAGGTGTGAGCCACCGAGCCCATGCTTAAAACATGCTTTTGCCATTTCAGGAAAAGAAGATCTTCTCTATCTATGGACACTACCCTGTGATCCGGGCGGCTCTGCGCAGGAAGGGCTGGGTAGAGAAGAAGTTCTACTTTGTGCCCAAGGTCGTCCAGAATGCCGAGGACATGGGGGAAGGGTCTGCTGGTAGAGTATCTCCTGGTGGGGGTCATGTCTGCTGGTGCATGAGCCAGTACTGTTGAGCAAGGCATCCTTCCCGGGGTCCCTTGCACGTGTTGGGAGGTCTGATCCCACCTCTCCACAGTGCCCCTGGCCTTCCCACCCCAGTGTCCATATCTTTGCTCAGGGTTTCTGTGTCAGCCCAGGCTGGGCTTCCTCCCATTGAGAGGGGGTTCTCATCATCCTCCCCAGCCCAGCCCAAGCTGTCCCTCCTCTGCCTTTGGCTCCTACAGTGCTGGCTGTACCTTGCGATCCTGCCACAGCCATGTCTGTGTCCTCTGGGCTCTGTTGAGGCCAAGGCCCAATGTCCCGTCCCGTGGTCCCTGCTCCCCAGTCCTGGTTTCCCGAGTCCTGAGTCTGTTCATACACCCGTGCCCCTGGGCTGCCCCAGGGAGACATGCAGGGGAGGCTTCCTGATGGACACATGGGGCCCTCCTGGGGGTCCCTCATGTGGAGAAAGATTCCAAGTGGCAAACAGGTGCCATTCTGCCAATAGCAGGGATACCCAGCCACTGTGGGTCTGGCGGTACCCAGGTGTCCAGGCCTTTCCCTGTGATTTGTTTGCAGCAAATAAATGTGCTGAAGTCAAAGAAAATCAAGAAATGGCTTTGGAGAAACTAGACAACATCCATGATGTGATGGTACGTTCCCATGTGTGCTGGGGTGCGCCATGGCCCCACCAAGGGGATCCCATGTGCATTGGGGTGAGCTGTAGCCTCACCAAGGGGGTCTTACATGCTCTGGGATGAGCTGTGGCCTTACCAAGGGGGGTCTCCTGCTGTCACCTGCCTTGGTTCCCACAGGGCCTGTGTCGGGGGCAGGGATAGTAGCTAGTGGGCGACAGGGCCAGAGAGGCACCAGGCCCCTAGGTTGGGGCACAGGGCCTACTGGCCCCAGGGTGAGACAGACAAGCTACTGTACCAGAGGGTGGGGCCTGGTGCACCTAGGTCTCCGTCCCCGCACCCGCTGCACGCCCCTGAGGGCTGCACAGGCTGACCTGCTGCAACAGAGTGGGCACCCGAGGGGCTCTAAGTGGCTTGGTTGATGTACTGCAGGGGGCCTGGCCGGGGGTAGGACGGGGTCTCTAGGGACACAGTCACACCCCCACCTCCTGGGGCCCATCCTGGCCCCCTGGCTCCTCTGGAGTCTGCCGCTCATAAAGAGTCAGAAAGATTACCTGGAGTGGGAGGGATGCTGGCTGTGTGTGTCATGTGGCCCAGATGTTCAGAGCATGTAAGGCTCACAGATGGTGACAGAAGCATAAATGGGAAAATGGGCACTGCCTGTCCAGGCACTCACAGTGGCCAGTGCATGGGACACCTGCGTATAAATGGGAAAATGGGCACTGCCTGTCCAGGCACTCACAGTGCATGGGACACCTGCCTGGATTTATTCCATTGCTATGGAACTGGGATGTGTCCTGTACAGAAAATGCACAGAGGGGAGAAGGGCTGCTGTGTGGCTCAGCCGCTGTGGGCGCTTGCCCTAGGCTTACCAAACAGAATAGACACCAGGCTGGGCTCTGGGGGCTTCCTGCCTCATAGGTGTCTGAGTGCTATCCTTATGAGGTGGGGAGGGACAAGGGCCTCTTCAGTGAGGGCACTGATCCCATATTCAAGGGCCCACCCTGGTGACTTGACTCCATCACCTAGGGGCTGGGATCTGTAGAGATGCACTTGGGTGGGGAGAGACGTCCTATCTGCTGCTTGAGAGACAGAGTCAGCAGTGAGCTGGGGGACCTGGAGAGGGGCCACGGTTCTGTGGAGGACTCTGTCCTACCCCAGTGCAGCAGCTACTGCCCTGCTCTGTGCTTTTATATTCCCAAGAGAATTTACAACATTCTCTGCAAAACAAGACTTCCATCTGAAAGCACCAGCTTTAGGGGCAGGAAAAGGAGGTCAGACCATGTGAAAAAGCGCAAAGTGCTTGGAAATCAGCCAGTGTCCCTATGGGATGGTATCCCTGTGGGGCCCCATCTCCTCCTGGCCCTCTGCACAGGGCAGGCCCTGTGCTAACCAAGAAATCACAGTAGAAGGATCCACGTCTCGGTGTGTTTCGTGTGGGGCTGTACAGGTGCCCATGTGTGTCATGCCTGTATGTCCACAATGTTGTCTGCAGAGACTGACCCACAAAGTGCTGGGTCAGGAGTTATGCCTGGGGGGTAGGATTTCAGAGAATATTCTGTCCTGGCATCTCTTCGTATGGTTAGGATTTTTGGCATGCCATTGCTGTAAATAGAAAAGCAACAGCAGCAGGACCCCACCTCGCCCGGCACCAGGCAGGAGCTCCACCCAGGTCCCTTCCCCTGCGCTGCACTACACTGTGAGGAGAGAGGTCACTCTCCAGTCTGCAGCCTGCCTGAAGCTGATCCTGTGGGCTTGGCTCCCAGGTCGGGAAGCATCTTGTCACCCTGCTCAGGCAAGTGGTGTGTCTCCAGCCCCACAAAGACACCCAAAAGAGGGCTGAGACCCCACATGTACCCCACACCTGGGACACTATAGGCTCTCAAGGAATGTGCGTTTTCTGCAGCCAAGGGGAAAGCAGAATTCTGGCAGGTACTCCAAGATGCTCCACCCTCCAGTGCCTTGCCCTGCACCTCCTCTTTCATATCCTTCCTGGCATCTTCTCCTAAACTAAGAAACATGTTTGGAATTCTGACAACACAGCAAATGTTGACAGCAACTTGATCAAGATTTGGGGTGCCTCGGCGCCTATGGCTCAAGTGACTAAGGCGCCAGCCACATACACCTGAGCTGGCGGGTTCGAATCCAGCCTGTGCCCGCCAAACAACAATGACGGCTGCAACCAAAAAATAGCCGGGCGTTGTGGCAGACACCTGTAGTTCCAGCTACTTGGGAGGTGGAGGCAGGAGAAGCGCTTGAGCCCAGGAGTTTGAGGTTGCTGTGAACTGTGATGCCACCACACTGTACCCAGGGCGATAGCTTGAGGCTCTGTGTCAAAAAAAAAAAAAAAAAAAAAAAAAAAAAGATTTGGGGCAGTATCAAAGAAGTAGAAGAAACTGGTAAAATAACAAGCGTCAGAGTGCATCCTCGGGGAAGGACTTGATGGCCAGTCAGAGTGGGAGCTGCCTCCGGTGACTGCATGCCATCAAAAGCTCCCAGGTTAAATGTGCACCAGCAGAAGCCAGACTCAATGCAGATGGCCAGGACCTTGGAGGGAAGTGTGCTGTTCTCCTTAGCCTCCATTTGATCAGCAATTCGAGGTTATTAATGTGAGTTATAAACTTACAGAAGAATGAGATTGGGAGCCAGATGAAGAAGACGAAATTTCAGAGGAGCCAAAAGAAAAGGGTGTGGCTGAAGATGAGGAAGAAGATAGAGAAGAAGAGACCAGTGGGAATCCTGACTGTCCAGTGGCTGCCTTTAGTAATGTTGAGGTGCCCAGTGTTATCCAGACGCAGGACAAGCTGTCCCAGGACTTTGAAAGACATTAACGTGAACTTCTCAGGCACTGGACGCCCTGTGAGTTCAATCCTGGAATTTGACCTTGAACCCCGTGCATATTGTACAAATAATGAGTTGACAAAGATATAGTGACTCTCTGACACTGACCTGCCCTAGAGGGTGAGCTGCGCCCTCTGACGTGCCTACTTCAAGCCTTCTATTGTTCTTTGGTTGCTTGTTTTTTTGGTTTTTTTTTCTTTTTTTCAGCTTAAAAGTAAAATGTCAAATTCAATTTTAGTTCTCACTGGAAAAAAAGAATTCTCACACTGTGCATCATTTAAGCCTGATTTCGTTATTCTTAGTTGTAGGCCTGCTAGTCTAGAGGACAATCCTCGAATACTGGGTATTGATAAAGACACTTTTCTTGCCAGTCTAGGTTGGTAAAAAATGAAATGCCGTACTTCCTCTGGACCATTAAGAGGGACGTGGTTGACTACCACAGCCTGGCCTGCGACCAGATGCTGAATCACTATGGAAAGACAGCGGCCTTCACCACCAAGGTGTGGGCAGGGCGTGGGGTGCAGGGCGGGGCTGGTCACCTCCCTGCCACCTCCTGCTAACCGCTGGGCACCTGCATCTCCTGTCTGCCCCCCACGAGGGGCCTCTTGCCCGGCCCCTGGTGGGTGCTGTCTGCAGATTGGGCTGTGCGTGAACATGCGGAGCTTGCCCTGGTACGTCCAGGCAAATCCTGACTCCTTCTTCCCACGCTGCTACAGCCTCTGCACCGAGACCGAGACACAGGAGTTCCTGGGTAAGTGACTCCAGCGGGAGTCAGGGACAGGACTACCTAGCGAGGGCCAGTCCAAAAGCCTCCAGGGGCAACACTGGGAAGGGGAGGCTGGAGGCTATGGAGTGAGGTCTGTGGGTTCCCAGATGGCGAGGAGCCTCCCTGGCATGGGTCAGCTCCAGCAGCTCTGCCCTGTCCCTCGTGGACCACATGTGGCCCCTGCTGCCCAGAGCCAGGCGGGGGCTGGAGCCTGGTGCCACCTTCTGAGATGGTTGCACCCATAGAGGGTCCTGGTGTTGTCAGCCAGAGGGGCTTCTGGAAAGATTTCTGCAGGGCAGTGCTGAGGCAGATTGATGGGGCAGAGGCCTGAGGACAGGGGACCAGGCAGAGGACTGCCCTGGCTGTGGTTATGGGAGTGCACAGGGATGATGGTCCTGGGGAGGGAGCGTGTGGTTCTGCCCCAGGACCATGGACAGGGCAGTGAGCAGCTGGATGGAGGGCAGTTCTGTGCTGGAGGCTCAGAGTGTAGTCAGACTCAGTCTGCAGAAAAGCAGGGGCAGGCCAGGCCAGGGGGTTGTGTGTGTGGGCTTGGGCCACAGGGGAGCTTCCGCAGGCCTGGCCCCAAGTTGGGCAGAAGGGGCGGGACCGTGGTGTCCTTTCAGATGACTTCCGGCGCACTATGGCGTCCAGCATCCTCAAGTGGGTGGTCAGCCACCAGAACTGCAACAGGAGCAAACCCAAGAACAAGAGGGCAGAGGCCGGGAGCAGCGATCCCAACAACAAGAAAGGTACGTCTGTCCTGCCAGGCCAGTGGGAGGCCTCCACCTGGGGCCTTAGCCTGGCTGCAGACTTAGTGACTTTTTTTGGTGTTTTAAAAAAACAGATTTTTGTTTCATTGATTTTCCTGTATTGATTTGTTTCTCAATTTCATTGATTTCTACCCTAATTTTGATTCTTTCTTTTCTTCTTCCTACTTTGGACTTAATTTGCTTTTTTAATTTTCTAAGGTGGAAGCTTAGATCACTATTTCAGAACTTTTTTTTCTTTTCTTTTCTTTTCTTTTTTTTTTTTTTTGGGACAGAGTCTCAACCTGTTGCCCTGGGTAGAGTGCCGTAGCACCACAGCTCATAGCAACCTCAAACTCTTGGGCTTAAGCGATTCTCTTGCCTCAGCCTCCCAAGTAGCTGGGACTACAGGCACCGGCCACAATGCCCGGCTATTTTTTGGTTGTAGTTGTCATTGTTGGCTGGCCCGGGCTGGGTTTGAACCCATCACCTCTGGTGTATGTGGCTGGCACCCTAGCCGCTGAGCTATAGGCTCTGAGCCAGAACTTTTTTTTCTAACATATGCACTTAATGCTATAAATTTTCCACTATGCTTTTTTTTTGCTAAATACCACTTTTGTTTTTTTTTTTTTTTTTTCTTTTCCTTTTTTTTTTTTTTTTTGACACAAGGTCTCACTCTGTCACCCCAGCTAGAGCACAGTAACATCATCAGACCTCACTACAACCTCAAACTCCTGGATCAAGTGATCCTCCTGCCTCATCTTCCCAAAGTGCTAGGATTATAGGTATAAATCACCTCACCCTGCCCCACAAGTTTCCATGTTATGTTTTAATTTTTACTTAGTTCAATATATTTTTTAATCTCTCTTGATGTCATCTTTTGACATATGTGTTATTTAGAAGTATGTTGTTTAATCTACAAATACTTTAGGATTTTTCGGTTGTCCTTTTCTTATTCATTTCTTGTTTAATTCTGTTGTGGTCCAAGAGCATAAATGTTGTGATTTCTGTTATTTTAAATTTGTTAATATGTGCTTTATGGCCCACAATGTGATCTATCTTGGTAAATATTCCATGTGAACCTGAGAATATGTGTGTTGAAGGATGAGGTCTTGTACAGAGGTCGATATACCCAGTGGGTTGATGGTGCTATGGAGTTCACCCAGGTCCTCCTGAGTTCCTGCCAGCCAGATCCATCCATCACTGATACAGGATGCTGAAGTCTGTAACTGTAATAATGGATTCATTTCTATTTGTCCTTGAAATTGTCAGTTTTTGCCTCACGTATTTTGAGGCTTTGTTGTTAGGCACATACATTTTAAGGATTGTTAATGTCTTTCCAGGAAATTGAACCCTTTTTTCATTATGTAATGTTCTTTTTTTTTCTTTTTTTGAGACAGAATCTCAAGCTGTTGCCCTGGGTAGAGTTTCGTAGCATCATAGCTCACAGCAACCTCCAGCTCTTAGGCTCAAGTGATCCTCTTGCCTCAATTTTTCTATTTTTAATAGAGATGGGGTCTTACTTTTGCTCAGGCTGGTCTCGCACCTGTGAGCTCAAGCAATCCACCTGCCTCCCTGAGTGCTGGGATTATAGGTGTGAGCCACCATGCCTAGCCTATAATATTCCTTTTATCCCTGATAATTTTTCTTGCTCTGAAGTCTTCTCTGAATGAAGTTAGTGTAGCTATTCCAAGCTTTTTTGTTTAATGTTAGCATGGTGTGTCTCTTCTCACCCCTTTGCTTTTAATCTATGTGTATCTTTATATTTAAAGGGTTTCTTACAGGAAGCACATAGGCCTTGTTGTTTAATCCACTCTGACAATCTCTGTCTTTTAATTTTTATTTTATTTTATTTTATTTTATTTTTTTATTAATTTAATTTAATTTATTTTATTTTAATTTTAAATTTTTTTTGAGACACAGTCTCACTCTATGCCCTGAACAGAGTGCAATGGTATCATAGCTCACTGCAACCTCAGACTTGGGCTGTGGGTATCCTGCTGCCTCAGCCTCTGAAAGCTGCTGGAATTACAGGCGCTCGCTGCAGTGCCTGGGTTTTTCTTTTCTTTTCTTTTTCTTTTTTTTTTTTTTTTTTTTGCAGTTTCTGGCCGGGACTGAGTTTGAACCTGCTACCTCCAGCATATGGGGCCAGCGCCCTACTCCTTTGAGCCACAGGCACCGCCTGGGTTTTTCATTTTTTTAGGAGTCCAGGGTCTCACTTTCACTCAGGTGAGTCTCAAACTCCTGAGCTCAAGCAATTCTCCCTCCCCAGCCTCCTTATAGGCGTGAACCACTACGCCTGACTATTTTCATTATTTTTTAAATTGGTATATATAGACCATTAACATTTAAAGTGATTTTGATGTGAGTGGATTCTTATCTACCATGTTTGCTACTGGGTTTTAGTTGTTACCCTTGGTTTTTGTTCCTATTTTTTTCTTTTATCTTCTTCCGATGGTTTGGGCTTTCTGCCTTTCACGGGATGACCTACAGCAGGTCACCAGTTACGTTCCTGGCTCCACCCAGCACCTGCTGCTGTAGGGTTTCTCCCTCAGTGAGTGTGGTTCTTTGCACTCACCTTCCTGTCTCTCTAGTTTGGAGCAGTAGGTTTGCCTTTGACCTCACTTGTCTGATAGGTCTAAGAAGAGCTGTTGACTTTGCAGTTTGTTCAGCTTTTCACTTGTTTTTAGGATGGAGTGGGCACTTCCAGGCTCCTAACATGTTGGACCAGAAATGATACTTTAAAATGGTTCTGTGTTCTGTGGATTTCACCTCAGTAAAAAAACATTTTTTTTTTACTGTTGTAATCTCTGTGGCTATGACATAAACTTGGGTGCTTTCTCCTGCTCCATCGTGGCCACCCTGCCAGCACAGCACCTGATCCCTGGTGTGTGGTGTTGATTTCACATTTTAGCCCCATAGCTAAGGGATGGTGACTGTTCTCAGACCATTGCTCAGATTCCTGAGGCCATCTGAGATCCTTTTTAGTCGTTTACTCCCTGAAACTTGACAGAGATCTTGAGTTGTGTGTTCCAGAGGAAGGTGAGGGTCCATGTGAGGGCAGGTGCACAAGCCTGAGAAGGGCTTTGGTTGCAGGTCCTGGGCGTCCACGCAGTGCAGGGCTATTCACAGAGCATTCATTGTGTGCCTAATGTGTGCCCAGAAAAGAATAGTTTGGGGGAGTTTGTAAGAAGTACTGTTCTTTGAGCACAGACTGGGTGCAGTGGCTCGTGCCTGCTTTGGAAGGCCCAGGCAGTAGGATTTATTGAGCCCGGGAGTTTGAAACCAGCCAGGGCAACAAGAGTTAGACATTATCTCTACAAAAAAAATTTTAAAAGTCAGCCAGGTATAGTGGTACCTACCTATAGTACCAGCTACCAGAGGGAGACCCTGTCTTAAAAAAAAGAAAGAAAGAAAGAAAAGGAACAAGAAGCACTATTTATTTCACCTCGGTGCCCGTAGCTCAAGCGGCTGAGGCGCCAGCCACATACACCAGAGCTGGCAGGTTGGAATCCAGCCCGGGCCCGCCAAACAACAATGACAACTACAACCAAAAAATAGCTGGGTGCTGTGGCAGGCACCCGTAGTCCCAGCTACTTGGGAGGCTTAGGCAAGAGAATCACTTAAGCCCAGTGAGTTGTGATGCCAGAGTACTCTACCCAGGGTGACAGCTTGAGGCCCTATGTCAAAAAACAAACAAACAAACAAAAAAAAAAAACTATCTCTTTGCTACTGTGAGGAGCTCAGAGTCAGTGGCATACACAGCTGTCCAAGGACAGGGCTGCTCTGGACAGGAGAGGCCAGTCCCCTGCCCAGATGCAGGTGCATCATTCAGGGTGGCCACAAGAAGCCTTGCAGCCTGGAGGGGTGGGCAGCCTTTGTGTTGACTTCTGGTGCTGGTCCACACCCCGTGTGCCTGTGCTTGGGTTTCAGACCCCGAGAACGTCGACTCAAAGCTCAGGGGCCTCTCAGGGCAGCTTGTGAACACAGCGTGCAAGGTGTGCCTGGCCTACCTGGGGCAGCTGGAGCACGAGGACATCGACAGGCCAGAGGACACCACTGGGGCCCTCACTGAGGATGAATGGAAGGACCTGACCCAGCAGTACTACTCTCTCGTTCAGTAAGACACCTGCCATGTGCAGGGCCCTCTGGGGCTCACCAGACACCAGCGGCCAGTGTGGGAACTGGGGCTCACGTCACTGACTCATGTAGGGGCTTCTGGAGCTGCCTGGCAGCGCAGCCTCTGGGCTTAGTGGGCATCAGGACACCTGTCTGGGCATGAGGCTACTGTCAGGTATTGGGGCACCTGTCTGAGGTCTGAGATGGTTTTAGGGAGCCCCAGTACTTGTCTGGCTGTTGGAGATCCTAAGCCCTCTGTTGCCTGTCCCGCCAGACCGCCTGTTGCTATTGAGAGGATGACACACCCGTGGGGTGCTCTTGTCCATGCCATCGGCTCATGCTCCTGTCTGACCCCTAGGTGTCTTGGTCTCAGTGAACCCCACAACAGCTTGAGACAGGCAGGGAAGGCTGGGTTTTTTTAACTTCAGTTCAGCTTAAGTTTTAAGTATTGAGTTATAATTTGAATACCATAAAACTCACTTATCATAAATGTACAAGTCAGTGATATTAGCACATTCATGGAGTGGCACAACTGTCACCATGGTCCAGTTTTATAGCATTTCTGTTGCCCATAAAGTCCCTTCACACCTGTCTTAAATCCCTTCCAGCCCTTGTCTTTTTCTGTCTCAGTGGATTATATTTTCTGGTTTTTAATAATATTGAGTATTCTAATCCATGCACATAGACTGTTTATTCCTCTATTTAGATCTTATAAAATTTATATCAACAGTGTCTTGTAGTGTTCAACGCCCAAATCTTGGCACTTCTCTTATTCAGTGCATTCCTATGTATTTTATTCTTTTTATACTATTATGAATGGAATTATTTGCTTAATTTTATTGTAGGATTGTTTTGGTATCATATAGAAATATAATAATTTTTGTATATTGTCCTTGTATCTGTGACCTTGCTAAACTCACTTATTAGATCTAATAGTTTGTATATGTGTGTGTGTATACGTGTGTTCTTTAGGATTTTCTAAATACAGGATCATATTATCTATGAAGGAACGCGATTTTATTTCTTAATTCCCAGTCTGAATTATACGTCACAATACATATAGTATTAATTTCATGTCACACATATAATAAGGTCTCACATATATGTGTATGTGTACTCAGAATGGCTGTATCATTCTTAGATGTGTGGCTAAAATCAAGAATGTATATTGTCGGCTAGGCGCCTGTGGCTTAAGTGGCTAAGGCGCCAGCCACATAATCTGAGCTGGTGGGTTCAAATCCAACCCAGGCCCACCAAATAACAATGATGGCTGCAACCAAAAAAAAAAAAAAAAAAAAGCTGGGCATTGTGGCGGGCACCCATAGTCCCAGCTACTTGGGAGGTGGAGGCAGAGGCAGGAGAATCGCTTGAGCCCAGGAGTTGGAGGTTGCTGTGAGCTGTGATGCCACAGCACTCTACCCAGGGTGACAGGTTGAGGCTCTGTCTCAAAAAAAGAAAAAAAAAGAATGTATATTGTTAACTCTAGAGTGACCACTGAAAACTAACAACAAATCACAGCTAACATCTACATAGGACTGTGGAGAAGAAAGACTCTCAGAGCTAGAGGATAAAGTTTTCAAGTGAAAGTTTTCAGGTTGTTAAAGAGGAAGAAAAGAAAGCAGAGCAGGTGCTTAGAGAATTATAAAACTCCACGAAGCGTTCAAACATAGGAATAATAGGGATTCCTGAAGGGAAAGAAGATTGTCTCAAAGGAATAGAAGCCCCACTGGAGACTATCATAAATGAAAACTTCCCAAGTTTTACTAAAGACCCCGACACACTCTTTTCAGAAGGATATTGGACCCTGGGTCATCTCAACTCTAACAGAGCTTCTCCAAGACACATTGTAATGAACCCTTCCAAAGTCAAGAGGAAAGAAAAATTTCTGCAAGCAGCCGGGAGTAAGTGCCAACTGACCTACAGAGGCAGAGCCATTAGGATGACAGTAGATTTTTCAACTGAAACCTTCCAAGCCAAAAGAACATGGTCATCCACCTTCAACATTCTTTTTTTTTTTTTTTTTTTCCTAGAGACAGAGTCTCACTTTATCACCCTCAGTAGAGTGCCATGGCGTCACACAGCTCACAGCAACCTCCAACTCCTGGGCTTAGGCAATTCTCTTGCCTCAGCCTCCTGAGTAGCTGGGACTACAGGCACCTGGCACAATTCCCAGCTATTTTTTTGTTGCAGTTTGACCAGGGCTGGCTTTGAACCCGCCACCCTTGGTATATGGGGCTGACGCCCTACCCACTGAGCCATAGGTGCCGTCCCACCTTCAACATTCTTAAACAAAACAATTCCCATCCCAGAATTCAGTATGCTACTAAACTAAGCTTCAAAATTGATGGAGAAATAAAATCTTTTGCAGATATACAAATGGCAGAAATTCATCACAACAAGACAAGCTCTACTGGAAATACTTAGACCTATTCTTAACACTGACCACCAGCAAAGTAAACACCCAGAAGCTAAAGGTCAAAACTTAGCTTCCACAATGGCACAAAGGATAAAAGTACACAACCAACTCTCACAAAATAAGATGAATATAACTCCTCCACACTTATCAATCCTCTCAATAAATGTCAAAGGAATAAATTCACCACTAAAGAGGCACAGGCTGGCTGATTGGATAAAAAAGCACAAGCCATCCATACGCTGTCTCCAGGACACACACCTAGCCTTGAAAGACAAATCCAGACTCAAGGTTAAGGGATGGAAAACAGTATTTCAAGCAAATGGAAATAGGAAGAAAGGAGGGGTTGCAATCTGATTTTCAGACACAAGCAGATTTAAAGCAACTAAAGTTAAGAAAGACAAAGATGGTCTCTTTATACTGGTCAACGGAACAATACAGCGAGAAGACATTTCAATTTTAAATATTTATGAACCCAACTAAAATGCTCCCATATTTGTGAAACAGTCCTTGATGGGTCTGAGCAATATGATATCCCCTAAGACCATAATAGTAGGAGACTTTAACACTCCTCTGACAGAACTGGACAGATCCTCTAAACAGAAACTAAACAAAGACACCAAGGACTTAAATGTGACCCTAGAACAAATATAGAACACTCCATCCCAAAGCTAAAGAATATACATTTTTTTTGTCAGCCCATGGCACGTACTCCAAAATTGACCATATCCTAGGGTACAAATCAAACCTCAGTAAAATTAAAAGAGTAGAAATTATGCCTTATATCTTCTCATACCACAAGGCAATAAAGGTGGAACTCAGCTTCAACAAAAACAATCATCCCCACATAAAGATTTGAAAAGTAAACAACCTTATGCTGACTGATAGTTGTGTTCAAGAAGAGATAAAAGATGAAATCATTAAATTCCTCAAACACAGCAACAATTAAGATGCAAGTTACCAAAACCTGTGAGATACAGCAAAAGTAGTCTTAGATGCCTACATTCAAAAAACAGAGTGCACCAACAAACTCATGAACCATCTTATGGAAATGGAAAAAGAAGAACAATCTAGTCCCAAACCCAGCAGAAGAAAAGAAATAACCAAAATTAAATCAGAGATTAATGAAATTGAAAACAAAGGAATCATTCAGAAAATTAACAAAACAAAAAGTTGGTTTTTCAAAAAAATAAGTAAAATCAATAAACCTTTGGCCAGATTAACTAGAAACAGAAAAGTAAAATCTTTAATAACCTCAACCAAAAATGATAAAAGGGAAATAACAACAGATGCCACAGAAATACAAGAGATCATCTCTGAGTATTACAAGAAACTCTATTCCCAGATATTTGACAATGTAGAGAAAATGGATCAATATCTGAAATCACACCCTCTCCCTAGACTTAATCAAGAAGAAATAGATCTCTTAAACAGACTGATTCCAAGAACTGACATCAAAGAAATAATAAAAATTCTCCCAACAAAAAAAATGCCCTGGTCCAGATGGCTTCATACCAGAATTCTATCAAACCTTCAAAAAAGAGCTTATACCCATTCTACAGAAACTATTCCAAAAAATTGAGAAGGAAGGAATCTTTCCCCAACACATTCTACGAAGCAAACATTACCCTGATAACCCAAACCAGGAAAAGACCCAACTATAAAGGAGAACTTCAGACCAATTTCACTAAGGAATATAGATGCAAAAATTCTCAATAAAATTCTAACCAATAGATTACAGCTACTCATTAAAAAAAAAAATCATTCATCACAATCCGTTTGGTTTCATCCCAGGGATGCGAGGCTGGTTTAACATACACAAGTCCATAAACATAGTTCACCATATCAACAGAAGCAAAAACATATTAAGACCATATGATCCTCTTAATAGATTCAGAAAAAGCATTCAATAAAATTCAGGATCCTTTTCTAATTAGAACACTTAAGAATATAAGCATAGGAGGCATATTTCTTTCTTTTTTTGTTTTTCGAGACAGAGCCTCAAGCTGTCACCCTGGGTAGAGTGCTGTGGCATCACAGCTCACAACAACCTCCAACTCCTGGGCTCAAGTGATTCTCCTGCATCCACCTCCCAAGTAGCTGGGACTACAGGTGCTCACCACAATGCCTGGCTTTTTTCTTTCCTTTTTTTTTTTTTTTGGTTGCAGCCATCATTGTTGTTTAGCAGGCCCAGGCTGGATTCCAACCCGCCAGCTCAGGTGTATGTGGCTGGCACCTTAGCCACTTGAGCCACAGGCGCTGAGCCAGGAGGCACATTTCTTAATCTGATTGAAGCCATCTACAATAAACCCACAGCTAATATTATACTGATTGGAGTAAAACTGAAAGCTTTTCCACTTAGAACTGGAACCAGACAAAGCTGTCCTCTATTGCCACTACTATTCAACATAGTGCTGGAAGTTCTAGCCAATACAATCAGGCAAGAGAAGGAAATAGAGTGGTGCCTGTGGCTCAAAGGGGTAGGGCACCGGCCCCATATGCCGGAGTGGTGGGTTCAAGCCCAGGCCCGGCCAAAAACTGCAAAAAAAATAAAAATTAAAAAAAAAAAAGGAAGGAAAAGAAGGAAATAAAGGGCATCTAAATGGGCACAGAGGTGGTCAAACTCTTGCTCTTTGCTGACGATATGATCGTATACTTAGAGAACCCCAAGACTCAACCACAAGACTCCTGGAAGTCATCAAAAAATACAGCAATATCTCAGAATATAAAATCAATGTCCACGAATTAGTACCCTTTGTATATGCCAATAACAGCCAAGATGAGAAGCTAATCAAGGATATAATTTCCTTCACAGTAGCTTTTAAAAAAATGAAATATCTAGGAATATACATAACAAAAGAGGTGCAGAGCTTCTACAAAGAAAATTATGAAACCCTAAGAAAAGAAATTGCAGAGGATACTAACAAATGGAAGAACCTACTATGCTCATGGCTGGGAAGAATAACATTGTGAAAATGTCTATACTACCCAAAGTAATCTACAGATTCAATGCAATCCCTATTAAAATGCCATCATCATACTTTCAGGAATTGGAAAAAACAGTTTTTTATTTTGTATGGAACCAGAAGAAACCCTGTATAGCCAAGGCAATTCTTAGTAATAAACAACAATGACGGCTGCAACAACAACAACAACAACAACAAAAAATAGCCAGGCGTTGTGGCAGCCACCTGTAGTCCCAGCTACTTGGAGGTGGAGGCAGGAGAATTACTTGGGCCCAGGAGTTGGAGGTTGCTGTGAGCTGTGATGCCACAGCACTCTACCCAGAGTGACAGCTTGAGGCTCTGTCTCAAAAAAAAGGTGAAGGACCTCTATAAAGAAAAGTATGAAACCCTAAGAAAAGAAATGGCAGAGGATATTAACAAATGGAACACATTCATCTTAGTAAAGCATCACAAGAACGGAGAAGCAAGAATCTAATGTACTCAATTCTAATATGAAGGCAGTAGAGCTAATACAAAGAGGGGGAGGTAGGGGAATGAGCAAGGGGAGAGGGGGGAGGAGAGAGGAGGATGAGGGTCACAGTGTAAAAAAATAAATACATAAGCAAACAACAAAAAAAGAGCAGCCTGGGCAAGAGTGAGACCCCATCTCAAAAAATAGCCGGCAGTGTGGCACCTGTAGTCCCAGCTACTCGGGCAGATGAGGCAAGAGGATCACTTAAGCCCAAGTGTTTGAGATTAATGTGAGCTATGATGCCATGGCACTCTCCATCTCAAAAAATAAAAAAAAAGCTTTAATAATACTGAGTTTTAAAACTTAGTACATGATGGCTCAGCGCTTGTAGCTCAGTGGTTAGGGCACTGGCCACATACACCGGGGCTGGTGGGTTTGAACCAGGCCTGGGGCCTGCTAAACAACAATAACAACAATAACAACAAAATAGCCAGGTGGTGTGGCGGCTGCCTGTAGTCCTAGCTACCTGGGAGGCTGAGGCAAGAGAATCACTTAAGCCCAAGAGTTTGAGGTTGCTGTGAGTTGTGATGCCACAGTATTCTACCAAGGGTGACATAGTGAGACTCTGTCTCAAAAACTAACAAATAAACAAAAACTTAGTGCATGAAAAAGAATGTAAAATACTTCATTAATAATAATTATACTGATTATAGTTGAAAAATATTATTTTTAATATATTGGATTAAAAAGCACACTATTACAAATTTTTTTAAAAAGAATTATATGAGCTCGGCGCCTGTGGCTCAAGCAGCTAAGGTGCCAGCCACGTACACCTAAGCTGGTGGGTTCGAATCCAGCCCGGGCCCGCCAAACAACAATGATAGCTGCAACCAAAAAATTCACTGGGTGTTGTGGCAGGCGCCTGTAGTCCCAGCTACAAGGGAGGCGGAGGCAGGAGAATCGCTTGAGCCTAGGAGTTGGAAGTTGCTGTGAGCTGTGATGTCACATCACTCTACTCAGGGTGACAGCTTGAGGCTCTGTCTCAAAAAAAAAAAAAATAGAACTCTGTTTATCAAAAAACACTATAAAGAAGATGACAAAAGCCACAAAATTGGGAGAATGTATTTACAACATGTTTCATATCTAGAAGGTACAAAGAGTGCCTGCAAATCAGTAAGAAGAGAGAAAGGATCCAATGGAAAAGACAAAGCACTTGGAAGACCACATGCACACGGCTGACAGGCACATGGACAGGTGCTCACCAGCGTTTGCACCAGAGAAGTGAAAACTCAAGCCACAGTGCGATTGCTCTTCACACACACCTGTGGCTAAAATTAAAGGCAGACACCAAATGTCAGCCCACTTGTGGGGCCTCAAGAAATCCCACATGTGGGGTGAGAACCGGCACGTCCCCTTCAGAGAAGTCTGCGACAGTGCTCAGTGCACATAGGCGTGCTCAGCGCCCTGTGGCCCAGGTTCTTGTTGAAGAGAAATGAACACGTCCTGCCAGAGTGCCACTTGTAATCGCCCAGACCTGGAAACTGCTGGCCTGGCTGACTTGGTGTTGGGCTGAGAGTGGCCAGACGCCCTCAGAGCAGCATGTGCTGTTGCAGTTATGGAAATCAGGGTGGGGGGACCTGGAAGAGCCAGACGGACTTACCTTTGCTGTGGGTGGCCTCACACCAGAGTGTGTCCCTGAAGTCCTGAGGCTGCTCCTCAGACCCCGTGCTGTGCACATTACTGCATTTTCTCAGGAGTCACCACCAGGCGGCGGCCTTGGCTCCCACACGGTCCTTGAGGCCCAGCGCAGGGACCTTGTGTCCTCACTCACTGCAGCTCTCGGTTCTTGGCTCTGGGGACCGCAACGCCCCCACACAATCAGCAGGTATGGGATGCACAGCTCTAAGGACAGCTCTGGTATCCCCCTAGGGGTCCCCAGCTGAGGTGTGGGTGGCATAAGGTTATGCCAGGATGACCTCGGACTTGCAGTCGAGGGTGGTCCTGCCCAAATGCCAACCTCAGCAGCATGTGGGGTTGCTCCGGGGTGGGGCCTGTCCTATTCACACAGCTGCCAGTCTTTCCCACAGGGTGGCAAGTCCTTTCTGAGTTACCAAGTCAGCAGGAGCCTGCTGGTCTCCTGGGGGCTTTGGCCATGACCAGCATAATAGACAACATCGCCTTGACTTGTGTGCACCACGATGGTCTGGGGCCAGTCTGTGCCAGATAGGGCTGTCACGGGGAACCATGTCTGGGGGCACCATGTCTTGGCCAGGCCATACTGGACTGTTGTCATCCTGGGCTCAGATATGGCATGATACCTACTACAGAGGGGTGCGTGCCAGTCCAGTGGAACCCAGTGAGCGTGGCCTTGCCTGCTACATGGCATGCTGCAGGCACCCAGGGAGGAGCCTGTCACTACGGGGCCATGCCCCTCCAGTCCCCACTGCAGCGCCACACAGTGGGGCCTCTCACATTGCCAGGGCCACCCCAACCTCACTTTAATCTTCTCGCTGTCCCTGCCACAGGAGTGAATGGAACACAAATGTCCCAGGTCCCCGAGGGCTCTGCTTCTCCACCCCCAGCCTGAGCCATAATGTGACTGTGCCGCCCATCCTTTGCGGCAGCTGCCTCATCAGGAGGCTGGGGGCCCCACGCCCATACCTGCTGCCAGAGCTCTGGGTCTCCCCACATATGGAGGTTCCAATGGGCCTGGGGCAGCTGCCATTTCGGGGTGGGCTTCTCTCTCCCAGGCAGCAAGTAATGTGCCCTGAGCTCTGGAAGCCACTGGAACAGTTTTACCAAGCCCCTCCTGTTCTCTTACCTCACAGTGACTTCTTGAGTCAGACCCACGGCTGCCACAACTCTGCAAAGCCACCAGCAGGGTCCTGGGGTCACATTGACTGCCCAGCTTGCATTGATGGAGACACAGGCAGACTTGCACAGGCCAGGAAGCTTCCTAACAGGATCATCCTGTTGGGGTGGCAGCACCGAGGTCCTGGGCCTGCCCCAGCCCTGTCCCACCAGGTGGGACCTAGACTGCCCCACAGCCGAAGCACCCGCTTGTTCAGCGGGGCCGGGCTCTGTGTCTCGGCGTCTCATGCACCTTCTGGATCTTGCTTTGTAGTGGCGATGCTTTCATCTCCAATTCAAGAAATTACTTTTCGCAGTGCCAGGCTCTGCTGAACAAAATCACGTCTGTGAACCCTCAGATGGAGATTGACGGGCTGCGGAACATTTGGATCATAAAACCTGCGGCCAAGTCCCGGGGCCGAGGTGAGTCCCTGGCAGTGGGTGCTGCCTTTGCGCCAGTTCACTGCCCTGAGGCCACCAGCTTGACGCCAGCCCCCACAGGCAAGGCTCAGCTTGGGCTCCTGGGCTCTGTGGTGAGGGAACAGGGAGCAGAATGCCAAGTTCACAGGGCTCAGGACTGGTGAGTGCCCAGGTGGACCTGACCTGGAGGGAGAAGTGTTTTTTTTGTTTGTTTTTTTTTTGAGATAGCGTCTCAAGCTATCACCCTGGGTAGAGTGCTGTGGCATCACAGCTCACAGCAACCTCCAACTCCTGGGCTTAAGCAATTCTGCCTCCACCTCCCAAGTGTCTAGGACTACTGGTGCCCATCACAACACACGGCTATTTTTTTGGTTGTAGTTGACATTGTTGTTTGGCAGGCCCGGGTTGGATTTGAACCCACCAGCTCTGGTGCATGTGGTTAATGCCTTCGCTGGTTGAGCTACAGGTGCCAAGCCGGAAGAGGAGTCTTAATAGCGTGTGTTCCAATCACAAAGCTCATTAATTGGGGTTTCCTCATTTGTATTCTTAAGTTAAACTGATCTATGGTTTCCTTTGTTGTATTGTCTTAGATCTTGGCAACAGACTTTGGTAACCTGTAAAACAGGTGGAGGACTTTCATCTCAGAAAACAGGTGGAGGACTTTTGTCTCAGAAAACAGTGGAATTCCTATCCCTTGGATTTATTATACAACTCACCTGTAAATACTAGGGTCTCTCTTAGAGGTGAAGCCTTAACACCTTTTAAGTTTTCTGTGGTTTTCTACCTCATCTTCTTGAATTAGAGCTATAATTGTTTTCTCTTTTTTATTCCTAGTAGTGAGTACTGTGTGTCCTATTTTAAACAGACAAACCAAAAATAACACTCCCCAAGAAAAACCCCAGAACTTCAAGGTGGTTTTCTAATCTTATTCATGTTTCCAAAGACACAACTTTTGGTTGCATTTTTCAATTTTCCTCAGTGATTTTTCCTTCTTATCTCTGACTTCAATGCTAAGCTTTTTTTTTTTTTTTCTTGAGACAGAGACTCACTGTGTCACCCTCAGTAGAGTGCTGTGGCATCAAAGCTCTCAGCAACCTCAAACTCTTGGGCTTAAGTGATTCTCTTGCCTCAGCCTCCCAAGCAGCTAGGACTACAGGCGCCTGCCACAACACCCGGCTACTTTTTGGTTGCAGTTGTCTTTGATGTTTAGCTGGCCCTGGCCAGGTTTGAACCCGCCACCCTTGGTATATGTGGCTGGCGCTGCAACCACTGTGCTACAGGCGCCAAGCCCTAAGCTTTTTATTTCTACTCTTTCTTGTGCAATAATAGAAGCCTTTAAAACTGTGTCATTTCCTTTTTTTTTTTTTTTTTTTTTTAAGACAAGAGTCTCACTATGTTGCTCTCGGTAGAGTGCTGTGATGTAACAGCTCACAGCAACCTCTAACTCTTGGGCTTAGGCGATTCTCTTGCCTCAGCCGCCCAAGTACCTGGGACTACAGGCGCCCACCACAGCACAGGCTATTTTTAGAGAGAAGGTCTAGGTCTGACTCAGGCAGGTCTTGAACTCATTAGCTCAGCAATCCACCCACCTTGGCCTCCCAGAGTGCTAGGATTACAGGCATGAGCCACCATGCCCAGCCTAAAATTTCCTCTTGGTATGGCTTTAAGCTGCATCATCTTGTTTGGTATGGCTTAAAACTGCATTCATCTTGTAATGTTGTCATTTTCCTTTAGCATCTAATAGGTTTGACTTTAGTTTGGATATTGTTTGCCTCTTAAGTTATTTTGAAGAGTTCATTTAAAAGAAATTTACAAGTGGGATTTTTATGTGATTAAAAAAACTATTAAAAAATTGTTGCATTCAGTCCTAAACATCTCTCCGGAAACATTGTTTTCTGAGCATGTATAGCCCACACCCTGGGGGTCCTGCAGACTGTCAGGGCTTGTGCCTGCTCTCCCAGCTGTGTGTGGTGGGCTCTTCCCTGGGCTCTGTCCTGAACCCACTCCTCCTCCCAGGCAGCATTTGTCTGCTCTGATCCATCTGGCCAGAACGTCCTCCCCCTGCAGATAACTGCATTCCCCAGGCCTACTCCATGAACGCTTGAAAACCAAATGCACCTTCCTGTCCAGTCACTGTGCCCATTCCAGCTCTTGTGTTAGGCCAGGGTAACCACAGTGGTTTGCTGCTTGGTCCTAAGCTTTTGTTCCCAAATGGCAAGGTCTTAATTTACTACAACTGAAGAAACAAAAGTCTGGTATTTTTGAACCAAATTGTAGACCAGGGGTATCCAACATTTTTTTCTCTGCCACACACTGGATGAAGAAGAGTTGTTTTGAGCCCCATTAAAACACTAAGGAAAGCTGATTAGCAAGAAAAGGTCCGTGCATATTTTCTGTGATATCCCTCACAGATAAGCAAAAAATGTTCTCACAAATCAGCACGTGGCATAAAGGCTGCAAGTTGGACACCCTCCCCCCCCCCCGCTGCAGACAGTGCCCCTCCACCTTTGTACATGTATCAGAACAGACCAGTGGTTCCATGTAACAAACAGCACTAAAAATCTCAGTGGTTCTCAGCAAAAGCGGCTTGTCTGTGACATGCTTGTCATCCTTTGTGGGCCCATCCTAGCCCTTGAGGCACAGGGCTGTCACAGCAGAAAAAGAGTGGCTGGCATTCGATGCTGTAGCTCAAGAGCAATGTGAAGCCCTCATGCTCAGGTCGCTGGCCGCCACTACTCATGCCGGCTTTGGGTTTGAGGTTGGGGAATTGTAAAGCCCAATGCACCAGCCCAGGAGAACCAGGTGGGATGAAGGCCTGTGTCCCCCATCCTGCCCCTCTCAGCCCCTCCCAGGCACCCTGTAATGTGAGTCCTCATGGGACACGGAGGCCTGAGTGTGTGTCTTTCACAGCCTTCAGAAGACCTGTGCAGTGGCCCTACTCCCTTGTTCACACCACAATGTGGAGCACAGCCAAAGGCTGGCTCTCTGGCAGCCTCTGTCCTGGTTCCTGCTCCTTCACTGACCTTTGTCCCCTCTGACGTCCTGGGCTGACCATGGTGGGAGAGTGGGGGTGGCCTCTACTGAGCATAGCCTTCCCTGTGCAGCCCTGCACAGGGCTGTCCCCAGGTGAGGCCCAGAGCCAGCGCTGGTGGCTGTGCTCTGGAGCTGACTGGTGGCATCTTGCAGACATAGTGTGCATGGATCGCGTCGAGGAGATCCTGGATCTGGTGGCCACAGACCAGCCACCTGCCAAGGACAAGTGGGTTGTCCAGAAGTACATCGAGACCCCAATGCTCATCTATGACACCAAGTTCGATATCAGGCAGTGGTTTCTCATCACAGACTGGAACCCGCTGACCATCTGGTTCTATAAGGAGAGCTACCTACGGTTCTCCACACAGCGTTTCTCCCTGGACAACCTGGACAGGTCAGTGGTGTGGGCTTCTCCCTGTCACCCACCACCTTGAGAGGCACAAATGGGGAAACCAAGGCTCAGGGAACTTAATGCCCTCCCCAAGAGACATGCTTAGCCCACTGGCCTTCAAAGCCGGCGCTCTACATCCCCCGATGTGTGTATCTTCTCCAGAAAATCTCAGAAGGCACCACTTGCCCACACATCTGTGGGTGCAGACAGTCTGTCTGCACCTGGGCCTGAGTGCAGGGCAAGCAACTCGTGGAGGGGACAGGGACAGATACCCACCTCTCTGGGGACCTCGGATAGGCAGGATGGTGGGAGCCAGGCTGTGAACCTCAGGGACCTGCCATCCACGTAGCAGAAAATATCCCCACTGGCCTCTGTGGACGAGGGCTTCCTGTGCAGGTTTTATGACCAACACTTGGCCCTCCTAGACCTGGAGGTTCTAGATGCCTGGGGGGAGGGGCTTTGCAAGGGAGTCTGTCAGAATCCAAGAAGGGCTGGAGGGAGTGAACTCTGCCCCCAGGGTAAGGGCTACAATGGTGAAGCCTGAAGGGTAACACCCAGGGTGACTGGGGAGGAGTTGGCAGGAGCTTCAGCCCTCCACTGCCTGCTGCCTCTGGCCCAGCAGCCTAGAGGGGAGTGCAGGGAGACCCCTGTGCAAAAGGAGCACCTGCCAGTGGGGAGCCAGGGACCCGAAAATCTCATTCCCTCTCTGAGGCCTGTCTCTCCATCTGGGACCATAAACGCTCATGCTGGAGACTGTAAGTCCTAGAAATGGCCTTTGAATAGGAGTAGTCCAGGGGCATGTAGTGACAAATTAAATAGTAACATGTTAGCGGTAGGTCCATGACCCTAAAACCACTATTTTTATTCTCACCCACCTTCTAATGGAAGTAAAACTTATGTACAGTCCCAGAGTCAAGTCTCATCCCCTGAACAAAACCAAGAATTCCCAGCCCCACAGCACCTGCCTGGCATGTCTGCAATTTAAATGAAAATGCCCTGACCATGTCCCTAGCATTTAATAATCTCTCAAAAGATGTTAGTTTTGTTAATTCCTATTTAGAATAACACAAGAGTGTAAATAAATTAGTTGAAAATTTTAGCTGGGTGACTTTCTCACCTTGTCTTACCAGATTAGCCCTTCTGGGACCAGTGTCCCTATCACCACAGCAGATGGGGGACCAGGGCTTAGGGAGATTGTCACCTGCCAGAGGCCCCTCGTTGGTGGCCCTTGTGTGTAATATAGTCCCTGGTATGGCCAGGCTGGACTGAGAGCTGTCCTGAGATGGCTTCTGGGTGGGGGAGCCATTGGAGCCCTGCCCCCGGCCCCCTGTGGCCACCATGCCGGGGTCCTTGGGGGCTCGCCTCACATGCCCATTGCCTTGCAGCGCCATCCACCTGTGCAACAACTCCATCCAGAAGCACCTCAAGAATGACAAGGCGCGCAGCCCGCTGCTGCCGGGCCACAACATGTGGACGAGCTCGCGCTTCCAGGAGTACCTGCAGAAGAGGGGTCGTGGGTCCATGTGGGGCAGCGTCATCTACCCGGCCATGAAGAGGGCCATCACCCACGCCATGCGCATGGCCCAGGACCATGTGGAGGCCCGCAAGAACAGCTTTGAGCTGTATGGCGCCGACTTCATCCTCGGCAGAGACTTCAAGCCCTGGCTGATAGAGATCAACTCCAGCCCCACCATGCACCCCTCCACGCCAGTCACCGCGCAGCTGTGCGCCCAGGTGCAGGAGGACACCATCAAGGTGGTGGTGGACCGCAAGCTGGACCGCAACTGTGACACCGGCAACTTTGAGCTCCTGTGGAGACAGGTGAGTGCAGTGTCCGCCCTGCCTGGGCAGGGAATGAACCCCTCCTGGTGAGTGCAGTGTCAGCCCCGCCTGGGTGGTATGTGGCACCCTTTCCTGGGGAGTATAGTGTGTGTCCTGCCTGGGTGGTATGTGGCCCCCTCTCCTGGGGTGTGCAGAGTGAGCCCTGCCTGGGTGGTGTGTGGCCCCCTCTCCTGGGGAGTGCAATGTCCACCCAGCCTGGGTGGCGTGTGGCCCCCTCTCCTGGGGAGTGCAGTGGTCACCCTGCCTGGGTAGCGTGTGGCCCCTCTCCTGGTGAGTGCACTGGCTGCCTGAGTGGGGAATGACTCTCCTGGTGAGTGCGGTGGCCGCCCGGTGCTGTAGGCACTTCTACTTTGTGGTCACTGGGAACAGCACACAGCCGCTTTTGTGGAGGACACTGATCCTGTGCCAGCAGTCGTCAGAACTTGGTCTTGGCTGTTGGGAGGCGTGGGAGGCCAAGTGCCCAGTTTGCTCTCCCCCTGGCAGAGCTGGTGGGGGCTTGGTCCAGATACCCGGGCGAGCTGGGGAGCTGTGCTCAGCCCCAGGGGGCTGGGGGGGTCCATCCTCCCCTCCTCCTTCCAGCCCCTCCCTCCTGGCCAGAGTGAAGCCAGACCCACCTCAGGTCTATCCTGGCCTCCCTCCACAGGAATTCCCGGGGGGGGGGGGGCTGGGTGGTGGCTTTGTGTCCATCACTGGCCTGTAGGTCCAGTCCCAGCCTGGAGACAGGCCAGGCTGCGGGAGGCTGGCAGAACCAGGGAAGGGCCCATGGGTCCTGGGCTCATCCCTGAGCCAAGCCGGGTCTCTGGCCCTGGCCCCTCGCCCGGATAGCTCTGTCCCCACCTCCCGCGTCCCCACGCCCCTCCTCTGCCCAGCCTGCCGTGGAGCTGCCACCGTTTAGCGGGTCCGACCTCTGCGTGGAAGGCGTGGGTGTGAGGAGGGCCAGGCGGCCGGTGCTGCCCGTCTCCAACTTCAGTTTCTCAGCGCCGTTCTCGGACATTCAGACACGGACAGCGCAGTGCGCCTTGGCCACACTGGACACCGCCCGAGGACCCCAGCGAGCAGTTCCCCTGCAGGACTTGAGGCTGAAGGACCAAAAGGTCCCTCCCTGCACATTGCCTGCGCCCTTGCAGAGGCCAGCGCCGAGGAGCCGTGTGGTGAAGACAGGTCAGGCTGGGCCTGCCGGGTCGGCAGAGCTGGCCACTACTGACTGTCAGCGCGTAGTCTCGGAGGCCCTGAAAGCCGGTCTTACAAAGGTCCCTGCGGCCAACCCAGACACTCCCATGCCGAGCATGCAGCCCCCAACGTCGGGGGAGCAGAGCACAGTGGTCACGCAGGGGATCCCGCTGCAGCAACTGCCAGGCTCAGGTAACTGCATTGCCTCTGCGCCTTTGCCTGGGGCCACCTGTCTGTTCCAGCCCCCCACCCCAGGAGGCCAGGGGATGGTTTGGATGTAGGGACTATGGCCCCATCCTGGGCCCTGTGTCTCCGGGGAGTACCCTCCTGGGAGTCGGGATGGTGGGGTCCCTCCATAGGACCTGGTGGGTGACACTTTTGTCTCAGTGCCTCTCTGGGTGTGGTGCAGATGGGGAATTTGACACTACCAGAGCATTCCACGGCCCTGGGGACCTGGATAAGCCAGGTGCCAGCAACCGGTGGGCTCCTGGTTGGGCTTTGGAAGGTTCTGAGGGAGCTGACCCATGTGTGACACAGGGAGGTGGCACTATATGCACTTGGAGCTCCCCAGCCACTTGGCCACCAGCAGCAGCCCAGGGTGCATGATCTATGATGGAAAGACACAGCTGGACCCGGCTCAACTTGTTCTTGTTCTGCCCAGGTGCACTCACCCCCCCACCTGGGAGAGCTCTGTCTGTGTTTCTCTCTCTCTCTCTTCCACTGCACCTCCAATACCTGGGACTGTGCCTGGCACACAGCAGGTGTTTAATATTTGAGGGCTCAATATGTCAGGGCTGGGCAGTGCCCATGGAGGGCTTTGCTAGCCCTGTCCTCCTGTCAGCCTCCTGTGCAGGTGCCGGCCAGGTTCTGTTGCTGTGGACAGTGTCTCTGGACACAGTGTGGCTTTCTGCTGCCCCTCTCTGGGAGCCCAAGGTTGGCGGGCACACACAGCCTCAGCATAACTATGCGTATTTGCTACCCTAACATCGTACCAAAAACTGGGGGACTTCCAACTGTAGAAATTTCTCCCGTACAATTCTGGGGGCCAGAAGTCTGAAATCCAGGTTTTGGCAAGACTGTGCTTCTGAGGGCTGTCAGACAAGGCCCTTCCTGGCCTCTTCCATCCCCTGGTGGCTGCTCACAACTCCTGGAGTCTTTGGCTTGGCATCTTCCAAGTATCTCTACATCTAGCTCTTTCTCTTTTTATGGGGATGGCAGTCACTAGATGGGACCCTCCAGCACAGTGTCACCACTGATTACATTTGCAGAGACCCTGTCTCCAAATAAGGTCACTTGGAGATCACTGAACCTCCAACTCACAGGTTCATGAGTGTGGACATGAATTTTGGGGAACAAATGGACATGAATTTGGGGGACACCCTGAACCCAAGACATCAGCTGTTGCAAGTGTGGCCAGAGGGACATGTTGACTTGCACTTTGCATCATGGCAGTGGCCATTGCTCCTGCTGTCGCCAGCACGTTGTGTCCAAAGGCACTCCACTGTTTGAACAATATGCTTCTTTGCATTCTCCACTTACTAAGGAAATGGTCTATTTTCAGACACCTATTGGCCATTTAAGTCTTTTCTCCTGAAAAGCGCTGGCTCCGATTTTTTGTCAGTTGTCCATAGAATCATTGGTCTCTTCCGTCTCTGTTGTCCTGCACCTGCCTTTCAGCTGATCTGTGCTGCACGTGGTGACTTTTCCTTCTATCATGGAATCTTTGATGTGCTGCCATCTTAATTTTCACAAAGTCAAAGGAATGCACCTTCCTCTCTGAGGCTGGTGACTTTTGCAGCCTGTGTATGGGTGTCCTTACTCTGTGATCATGGAGGTAACCCCCAGTGGTGTCTTCCAGAAGCACAATTGCTGCTCTCCACAATCACATGTACACACAGGTCTCCTAGAACTGACTTGTGTGGGTCACAGTGTGACTGTTCACGTGGGTACCCATGGAAAGTGCCTCCCCACCTTTCTGCAGGGCCCCTTCTGCTGCCCATGCACAGTCCGTGTCAGGACCCCTGGTCAGCAAGCTGGGCCCCTGCCCCAGTGTCTTCACTGCATAGCACTTCACTACAGGAGGACTTTCCAGACCTCTCAAGGCAAATTCCACAGTCTTGTTTTGATTCTTTGGAAATGTCTTGGCTGTCTTGACCTCCCCATCCTTCTCTATAAATTGTAGAACCAGGCTATTAGGATCTACCAAAAAATCACCAAAACAAGAAATAAAACTGTTGGAATTTTTATTAAGTTAAATTCACATACCAATTAGGGTAGAACTGACTTCTTTACAATATCAGGTCTTCCAATATATGAACATGGTATATCTCTGTTTATTCTTTAATGTTTCTCAATAATCTCCTGTAATTTTCTTTGTAACAATCTTGCACTTTTCTGTTAGTTATTCTTATGTGTGTTTATTTTATTCTATTATAAATGATATCTTTTCATCAAAATTTTATTATTTCCACAAATTGTGGCTGGTTTATAGAGATGTAATTAATTTTCTAATCCAGTCATCTGACTAAATATTTTTTATCAATTCTGTTCATTTATTTGAAGATTCATTTGGATTTTTCCCACAGTTACGTCATCTAATGAATTTTCTTTTTCTTTAGGATCATTACCCCTTTCCTTTCTTTTTCTCAGTTTATTGCACCATCTAGGACGTTACTTCATTCATTCACTCACTCATTGCTGTCATTCCATTGGGTCTCAGCTGTACACAATCCAGTTAATCATAATTCTTTGCTCATGACATAGTTTCATTGTTTATCCTTGAGGGGCCCACTTTTATTTAAGACTGTTGCAATAGTTTCATAAGAACCTGAAAACCATGCCCTGTACCCCCTGAACCATCATTCTTTTTTTCTTTTTTTAAAATTTTTTTAATTGTTTTATTGTTAAATCATAGCTGTGTACATTAGTGCAATTGCCTGTACTCATTCTAAGATGCACCATAGATGTGGCCCCACCCATTACCCTCCCTCCACCAAAACCTCCCCCTGCCTTCCCCTTCCTTGGCCCTTTCCCCATAGTCTTGTGCTATAGTTGGGTTATAGCCTTCATGTGAAAGCTATAATTTAGCTTCACAGTAGGGCTTAGTACTGAACCATCATTCTTAATGCACACAGTTACCATACCTTTACTTTTAAATTAGTTTTGTTATATCTATATATTTAAGATATTTTTAAATATTCAGGTGTTTTTATG
>CAUYPK010074928.1:0-36092 GCA_963574355.1 Loris lydekkerianus
ACCATGGAATACTATGCAGCCTTAAAGAAAGATGGAGACTTTACGTCTTTCATGTTTACATGGATGGAGCTGGAACATATTCTCCTTAGCAAAGTATCCCAGGAATGGAAGAAAAAGTATCCAATGTACTCAGCCCTACTATGAAGGTAAACTATAGCTTTCACATGAAGTCTATAGCCCAACTATACCACAAGACTATGAGTCAAGGACCAAGGAAGGGGAAGGGAGGGGGGAGGTTTGGGTGGAGGGAGGATGATTGGTTGGGCCACATCTATGGTGCATATTTTTATCTATAATAAAAAAAATAAATAAATAAATAAAAATAAAAAAATAAATAAAAAAAAAACTTAAGAAAATTGGAGTGGATGAGACATACCTCAAACTCATGAAAGCTATATATGACAAACACACAGCCAATATCACATTGAATAGAAAAAAAATCAAAGCATTCCTGCTTAGAACTAGAACCAGACAAGGTTGCCCACTATCACCATTTCTATTCAACATAGTGCCAGAAGTATTAGGCAGAGCACTTAGACAAGAGAAGGATATCAAGTGTATATATATAAATGGGGAAACAAGAAGCTTCAAACTATTGCCCTTTGATCACAATATGATTTTATACCTAAAAGCCCCCAAAGACTCAGTCAAGAGACACCTAAAATTGATAAATAAACATAGTATTGTCTCAGGATATAAAATTAATGTGCACAAATCAGTAGCCTTCATATACACCAACAACACTCAAGTTGAAAATCAAATCCAAGACACAGTACCCTTCACCGTGGCATCAAAGAAAATGAAATACCTAGGAATATATTTAACAAAGGAGGTGAAGGACCTCTATAGAGAGAATTAAACACTGGGAAAAGAAATTACAGGACCTATAAACAGATGAAAAAACATATCATGCCCATGGATTGGCATAATCAACACTGGTAGATTGTCTATTCTATCCAAAGTGATTTACAGATTCCATGCGACACCCATTAAAATTCTAGCATCTTATTTTGCAGATGTTAAAAAAAGTACTTCTGTGCTTCAAATTGAGTCACATGGCATATAATCCTTTTAACATGCTGCTAAATCTGGTTTCCTAGTAATTTGTTGAGAATTTCTATATCTGTGTGTGTATAAGGGATTTTAGTCTGTGGTTTTCTCTCTCTTTTTTAAAAGCCTTATTCTTCTTAGAAAGATCTGGTGTTTTATTATTGTGAGCCCCTCTGAAATTATATTTACTTTAAAATTCTATTATCTTTCATTTTATTCATCTCTCTTCATTCTTATGTTATCATTTCTGAAAAAAATTAGTGTCTGCTGAGAATTTCTTTTTTTATATAAGTGAGTCAACGGAACACACTGCCAATTATTAGTATGGTAAGGGTTAATAAGGCAGAACTGTGTAAAGAAGCCAAGAAAGCAGAACATTATTAATGTGTTGATACTCTGACACCTTTACTTTTCATTCATGGCAGCAGGCACAGCAAAATTCAAATTAAATTTTACATTTCATTCCTGAAAAAGTGTTGTGTTTGGGTTCCTACTTGTCTCCTGGTGTAAATTTTGTTCTGAAGCAAGGAATTTACTCAGTCTCCAGAACGTTAAAGAGGTCATTGATGGAGAATTGTAGATGAAGGAGGAAACGTCCTTCCAGGCTTCTCATGAGAGAATGGCAGTGAACTTCTCACAGTAGTAACTTCTTTAAATAGGCATGAGCAAGTAGGTCTGACTTAATGTAAACACCACTTGCATTCCAGTTTATTCTAAACCTTCAGAAAGGATCAATCTGATAAGCCAGTTTTCTTAGAAGTTAAAGGATAATCACTCAAATGGGTGACACTATTTGAAATTTTTTTTTTTTCCTAAAATTACTGACCTTGACTTTATGTCAGCACTGACTGACATAATGTAATGGTGAATGTACCCTTTTTCCTTGGGGCTCAAGATCACTGTACACCTTGTTCAAGACCTACAGGCTGCACGTACCTTCGTGTGACTCCCAAGACTTGGCTGCTTATGTATAGACCTCAGTTTCATTTTAACCCTGGCCATTCTTAGCCCCTTCTTAGATTGGTGACGTGTTCCTTTCCTGAACGACACTGCAGGACTAAGCACTTTGGAGATGGAAGCTTGAGAAGCATCTCCACCCTATCGCCAATGACTTCCACACACAGCACAAATTTCCTTTGTCTTTGGAGGTCCAGCATTGAGTAATAGCATTCATTTTTAGTCTTTCCACAGTGCTCTTTGCTCTCCATCCCAGACCTTACGCACAGTATTGCTGTACTCTCTTTGGAGATGTTCCTTGCCCTCAGAGTCTTCATGTTGGAGGCGGACAAGAGGCTGTGTGCAGAACCTCCATGCTCGGGGCTGTCCATTGCGAGTACTCCTCTCTCTGTAGCTGTAGAGGCAGAGCCTGGAGAGCCACATTCTGCTTTGAATGACTGTCCCTTGGAATTAGGATCTTTTAGGCTCTATGTCTCCCCTTTTCACACTCGTAACTTCTCACTATCCTCTTTTCTTTTGCCATTCTCTTCCTTCTCCTCCAATTCCTTTTCTTTTTTAAAAACTTTCCCATTCCTGAACTTTTTTCTTGCATTCTTTGCTTCTATTTGTAAGCTGGCTTTCTTGGAAACAACTTCAGCAAAAACACAAAACATTTTCCACATGGGATGCTCGATCATGCACAGAATCACATTAATCCAAATACTGAACTTTTCCCCATCCTGAATACTCTGCTAATTGAGGATGTTCCTCTGCAGTCAGTTCTCTGCTTTGGTGACTCTAGCTTTGGAATAAAGGGGGAAAATACAGCCTTAAAGCCCTGTCAGCCCTTGAGTATCTGGCCACAAATTATAGCTGAGGAGTGCCAAAGACCTGGAAATTATACCTGCCGTGGCTGACAATATCTTTAAGTGTCCATTTATTTATAGCTCACTTTCTTCCATAAAGAACTTGAAGTGCCTTATAAAAATACATACAAGAGGATAAAATAAATAGTTGAGATAATCAGGGCAAAGAGGAAATACAGATAAGAAAATAAAACTAGGGCAAGAGTCATGCAGAGAAATGTCCCCTGAATACTTGTGCAGTTGTAGAGGTGACTTGCAAGTTTTTGTCTCTAAGCTTCCATGAGGCCAAAGTAAAAAGTGAATTATGATCAGTTATTTAATACATCCTTAAAATTAAAAGCAATCTAGTTGTTCAGAAGAAAGAAGTCTTTTCTATTCCCAAGACCCAAAGGCATTTTCTGAAACCTGAGATCAATTTATTTCCTGAAGCCTCCTATGGAAGGCTGTTTGATATACTGACCAACATCCTGTGTTATCTTAATAATGATGTGGACCAATAGCACAATGCAGGAGCGTAATTCAGAAGAAGCAAATCTAGATTCAACCAAAACAAATTGTTTTAACGGTAAAATTTGATAAAGCTCAGCAAATGGACACCATATCCTTTCTTGTAACCCTTCATGAAATTGATTGCCTCATCAGAATGAGGTTAGATCAAAGGTTGTAGGCAGTATCAGAGAGCTGGAGTCCAGTTGTTTCCTGCTTCCAATGACGTTCTGGTCCAGAAACTTTGACACACAAGGTGGTTGGAATTTTAGGTACCTGATGGAATGACCCCTCATTCCCCTTAACATTGACTTCTCTCAGGTACAGCCATTCTCTTCTCTTCAGAAGGGAATCTGTCTGTTCCTACTGATAGCCTTCTGGGACTGAGGCCCGCAAGTCATGAATATCCCTAGCACAACCATGAACATTTCAGTGTAGTCCTGCCAGTCACCCCTGAGGCCCGTGAACATTTCCAATAAAACAGCTCTAGCGCATCTGACTTTCAGCAGTATAGCTTTTTAGTGAGCCTGCTGAGAAAAGTAGTTGGAAATTGCATGTGAAGGTAATTGACTGTTTTGATCTTTTGAATAGAATTGTTGGATATTAGCCAATCTGAATGATGACTTTAATTTTAGACTATTGTTAAGCTTTGTGGCAATAACTGAGTGGCAAGACCAACTAGCTATTTTGACCATTTCTAATGCAAGAAACTTAAGTTTCTACCATCAGCATTACTCCCAGTGTGTACCTCATCTCCTCACATAGGAAGGCCCAGCCCCCATTTCCACATTTTGAAAATGTGGTTTCCAGCTGATGATGTTCCTTCTGCTTGCTCTTCATCTATTCCGTGCAGGAGCTAAGCCACATCAGGTTAACAGGGAGGTCTTTCTTGACACTGAGACATGTTACAGCCGAGCCTAGCCTGCCATCACAGTGGCAACCTATGGCTCCCTTTTATGGAAAGTTCATTTGTCCTTTTCTTGAGCATGGGTCTAGCGTTTAAAGGCCTGCTAGGTTCTACAGCTCCCTGGCTTAGCTTTAAAGCAGTAGGTGGGGAATGTCGCCATTTTCCCATAACTTTATGATAATTTGATTTTGGATTCATACTTTTATTTCTTACTGTTTCGGATATTTCTTTTCTGACAAATCAATCTTTTAAATGGTACTTATTTCTTTTACTTTTATTACTTCTGAGCATTTTGTGATCATTTCCATTTCACATCTGTGAAATTGTTATTAGACGTCCAGCAAGCAATGAATTAAGCATTTATCTATCCTTTTTTCTCTCCTTCTCTGCCCGTTTGTCTTCCCAACCCCAAATAGTGAACACTGTGTAAACTTGACTTTTTCAGATCTCTGGGTCCTTTTAGTTTTTCCTCAGATTATTCACTTATTGTTGTGATCTTCAGCTTTGTACTGTGAGAATGACTCAAAGAATCTACTACATGAGAAGCATTTTTTACTCATTAGTATTGGTATATATATAAAGCTATTTATTGAGTAATTAGTAATGTCTGTAACATTGCATTTGGATTGTTGTCTCAGAACTCTCAGGTTTAGATGTGGAGATAAACTCACAAATGAGAAAGTAGCTAATGTAGTATGAATTTATCCTGAAGAGTCAGAGGAAGAATCCATGGTCAGAATACCTCAGTCAATCTTTAGAGGATGATGAATATTCACATTAGAAAGAGGGATAAATTTAAGAAAAACACATTGTATTATGACGAGGCCCATCTATCCTGAGGTGTTGGGCCAGGCGCTGGGTTAAGGAGCCCTCAATGCTTCTTGGTAGGGGTTTATATTTTGTTCCCCAATCTTATGATGCTCAGGCTACAGTCTGTAGATTCCTAGAAGTCACCAGATGAATTCTTAGATTGTGTAAAAGTTTTCTATGGAACTTCTTCATTTTATGGGTTAAAAAAATGGTAAGCATATTCTACATCATTCAAATCATTGTTACTAAAAGTGTGGTCCTCAGGATGGTGCTGATCCACAGCTATTTGTTTCCAGTTCATAATGAGATAACCATAGACACTTGAAAGTAAGCATTTAGAAACATAGCAATTTGATTTGATACTGCCATGGATCCAAGTATAGGATTTTTTTAAAAGTCAGCTTATTGAGGTAGCATTTACACTCAGTGAATTCAGACTTTTAAAATATAGTTAGGTGAGTCATATAGTCATACAACCACCCCACAATCGAGATACAGAAAATTTCCATTGACCCGTAGAGTTCCCTCATATCTGACCCTAGCCAGCCACTGATCTGTTATCTATCTATAGTTTAAGTTTTTCTAGAGTTTCATATAAATTAAATTTTGTTATAGATAGTCTTTGGTGATTTTCCTTTTGCTAAGCTTAATACTTTTGAAATTCCTTTATTTTGTTGTGGATTTAATTTATTTTTATTGCTAGGTAATTTTCCACTATATGGATGTACCACAATTTTTCCATTTACCAGTTGATGGACATTTGGGTCATTTCCAGGTTGGGGCTATTCTGAATAAAGCTGTTATGAACCTCTGTGCATTGGACAGTCAGTGCACATATGTTTCCACATCTTAGATAAATACCTAAGAATGAATTGCTATGTCATGTGCTAAGTGTATGTTTAACTCAGGGTTTCTCTGAGGATGTTCTGGTTTGGATAATTCTTTGTATTAGGGACTATCCTATCCACTATGGAAAGTTTAGCAACATCCTTGAGTTCTACTCACTAAATTTTCTAGGGTATTTCTAGCCCTAGTTTTGACAACGAACCATGTCTGCAGACCTTGCGAAATCTCTACCCTGATGGCTAAAGTTTCCCCAAGTTGAGAACCTTTGTTTTATTGTAATGAACTACCACACTATCTTGCAAAGTGCTGAGTCATTTTGCATTCCCACCCAGTAATTTACGTGTTCTGGTTTTAATGTGTCATATCTTAATTTTTATTCATTTTGTATATTTTCTAATTTCACTTGTGATCACTTCTTTGATCATGGGTTATTTAGAAGTATATTATCTAACTTCCCAATATTTGAGAGATTTTTCAGATCTCTCAAATTTCAGCTTTCAGATTGTTGATTCCTGATTTATTTGCATTTTGGACATAGAATTTTCTTGTACATTTTCCGTTCTTTTAAATATTTGAAATTTGTTTGATATTTCAGAATATGGTAGTTAATGACCCACCTTGAAAAGAATGTGCGTTCTGTTGTTGAGTAGATTGCAATTTGCACAATCTCATATATCATAAACAGTCAGCCTATAATGTAAGTGGAAATTTTTTTAATGTTCTCCAACAAAGACCAGTGCCTCTCCTTCTCTCTGTAGTTTATAGCCTAATGCCTGTGCATCTGTTCCATCTTTATGATTGCCTTGATATCAAGCAATGACTAAAGGTGCTAATATTTAACTTATAATGAAGTTTTTTTCTTCTGGATCTTGCACATCTAATCCTTTGCCTCCATGGGTGTTTGAGTTCAACCCAGAGTGAATGTGGTCTGTGAAACAATTTTAGGTTCTTTATGTTTTAGAAAGACATTAAGTGCAAAATAAAAACAAGAACAAAATGCTAAACATGGCTTGAAAGGAACACTGCCTTTGTTCCAGATGCCTGTTTTGTACCCCATCCCTCATTCTGGAATTTCCTATCACCTTTCTTTACATTTCAAATCTAGATTAGCATACCTCTCTTCTCCTGCCTTCGGAAACAAATTACCTCACACTTAGTGCCCTAAAACAACACAAACTTACTATGTCACAATTATGTCCTTGAATCAGGAATCTGGGTATGGACTGACAGGTCCCCTGCTCAGGAGCTTCCTAGGTTGAAATCAAGTTGTTGGCAAGACTATGCTTTCATCTGGAGGTGGGGTCCACTTTTCACCGCATTTGAGCTGTTGGAAGAATTCATTCCATCTCATTATAGGAGTGAGATTCCCATTTTCTCACTGGCTCCCTTAGGCCTTCCCTTCCATGGGACCTTTTACAACATGGCAGCCCTCTTCTTCACAGCCAGCAAGGAAGTCTCTCTTCAGTCTGCCAAGGTGGAATCTTGTGTAAAGTAAACCTCTTGCAGGCATGAAATCTCATCTTATTTACGGGACCCACCCATACTTAATTGGAGCGTGTGTGCAGGGATGGAATCTTGAGGGCCATCTCAGCCTGCCACAGTATCCTATACTAATCCTTTAGTGTCCAGTTGGAATTATGTTTCTTTGATTAACTCATTTCATAAGCTTTCCAGAATATGAATTGCTCCCTTGCTTTCCTCCATTCAGGAGTTTATATCTTCTCTCGTACACTATCTCATGTATATAAAATAAACCCTTAGAATTCATGGCATTAACTTAATCTGAACAGGGACACAGTACTTTTGGTGTAAGTGGTGCTTGATCCACATTTCACTTTGGCTCGCTTGCTCTTTATGCAGTGGTGAGGTAGTGCTTACTAAGAAGCAGCATTACTGTGATTTAATAAAGCCGAGGTTCTTAAAGTCCAGACACACACTTCCAGAATAATAGTCCCCTATAGCAAGTTTTCAATATATCTCCTTATCTAATAAGCCAATTTTAGACGGAGACTATCTTTTCTTTCCCCTCCATAATCTGCACATAGTAGGCTGTTTGAATCAGGGCAAACAAAGAGTACAGAATAAATCCGAAATGTAAGAGATGAGAACCAGAGTTTAACAAATCCCAGAATTTAATCAGGAATGAAAGACAACACTATAGTCAGAATGACTTCAGAGTGCTGCTGGGAGGAGTCAGGAATGTGGAGAGGAAGAAACCTGTAATAGTAAGCACCCCTGGCACAGCTCTCCCAGGCCTTGCCCCTGTAGGCATCTAATCAACATTATTGATAACTCTCAGGGTATGGTATGCACCTGTCTCATCTTTATGCTTTTTTACGCAATTGCTTTGTTTTGTTTCCTAATTTGTAGCTGGTGCTCAAGACCGAATTGGTTGGGCTTTTGGCTTAGGATTAGAGAGGCTGGCCATGATCCTCTACGACATCCCCGATATCCGCCTCTTCTGGAGTGAGGATGAGCGCTTCCTGGAGCAGTTCCGTGTATCTGATATTAATCAGGAGGTGAAGTTTCAGGTAAAATGACTTGCAAGAATTAAATAAATAATAATAATGGTGCTTATCAAGGATTGAGAGAATCATGTACTGGAAATGAAAACTGTTGAATTTTTAAGATAATGTGAATTTGAAAGGAAGCTCTTAAACAAAGGTCCATAAACACACAAGTGGTTCTTAAGCCTTCAGAAATTGCATGCAGGAGAAAAAAAGATTAGTCATTCCTATTAGTCTAAGCAGAGGGCCAACTTTGGGCCTTGTTAATGACAACTTTGTCATTATGAAGTATCTATCTTTGTCACTGATGATACTTGTCTCTTATGTTTACTTTTTTAAATAAACATCCATATGTGTATAAACGTGGCTTTCTCATGATTAGTATTCGCAACATGTAGCATTTTACTTTTATTCTGTGTCTTTATATTAATAGAATGTCTCTTATAAACCACATAGTTGGGTCTGTTTTTTAACCCAGATTTAAAGTCTCTGTCTTCTTATTGAACAATTGGATATGACTACATTTAATATAATTACTTACCGTATATACTCGAGTATAAGCCGAGTTTTTGGGCACAAAAACCCGAACTCGGCACAAATTTTATGCCGGAAAAAACTCGGCTTATACTCGAGTATATACAGTATATTCTTGGGATTAATTCCATCATCTTTTCATTTCTTTCCCCTTTTTCTCAAATATTCTTTTGGAAATTATGATTTGGTTTGTTTATTTTTGTTTTGTGTTACATTTTATTTCCCCCACTGTTATTTAGTTTTACCACTTTATATGATTATTAAGTGTTTACTTGAGATTACAGTATACCTAAGTAATTCATTATACTTTGTCATGAATAGATATTATACAACTTTGTGAAATATTTTGCAACCTTATAATAGTATAATTTTGTTATCCCTTCTATTTTTTGTATTATTATTGTCATATTTTATTTCCCCATACATTATAATCTCAAGATATATTGTTATATTTAATTCGGGCAGTTGTCTTTTAAAGAAATTAAAACTATATTGTTTTATATTTCCTTTGATAATTACCTCACTGATCATCATTTCTTTTTGTAGATCTTGGTTTTTCTTTGATCATTTCCCGTCATTCTGAAGAACTTTCTTTTCTTATAGTAAAGAATGATTTTTCTCACCTTTTGTTTATCTGAAATGCCTTTGTTTCACCTTTATTTTTCTTACACCTTTTTTCCATGGATATAGGTGTCTAGGTTAGCAGATTTTTTGTTCTTTTTTCTTTTTTTTAATTGTTTGGGATTCATTGAGGGCACAAAGAATTAGGTTACATTGATTATATTTGTTAAAATCCCTCTTCTAATTGTGTCCTTTCCTACGAGGTGTGCCATACACCATGACTCCCCATTACCTTCCCTCCTCCCCTCTCTGCACTTGTTGATTCCCCTACCCACCCCTTGTATTTGGCTCATCTCCTGCCTTCATATGAGAATTGAGTACATTGGATTCATGCTTCTCCATTCTTGTGATGCTTTACTAAGAAGAATGTGCTCTAGCTCCATTTAGGTTTAGTACAAAAGATGTAAAGTTTCCATCTTTTTCACATTTGATTTCCTCTTGACAGTGAGTGTGGCCCTGCAGCAGAGTTTGGGATGTAAGCATGTGTGATTAGGAGATTGCTCTGCTTTCCACCCAATGGAAGCACCGCTGCTTGTAAGCAAAAATATTATGAAAGGGAATTGGCTGGCCGTGTGGGTTAGCTTTGTTTTTCCATTTCCCAGTCTGCCACACTAACCAATGTTTGGCTAATGAAAGTGTTGATAGAAAAGAAGCCGAACTCTGGAAAATAGTTTAAAGAGATTTATTATAAGCCAAATTTGAGGACCATGGCCCAGAACCACACCCGAGAAGACTTGAGCAAGTGGACTTGTTGTGGGATTACAGTTTGGTTTTATACACTTCAGGAAGACAAGAATTACAGATAAAGTGATGAATCAATACTTGGAAGACATACACTGGTTTGGTCCAAAAAGATGGGACATCTCAAAGCAGGGGCCCACAGGTTATAGGAAGGTTAAAAACTCTTTGGCTGGCAATTGGCTGAAAGAGTTAGGCTCTCTGTCTAATAGACCAGAAGTCAGTGAAGAGGAATGCTGAGTTAAGATCTGGGTGAATTAATCAGAGATGAACCACAGGACTATGCCTAGACTCAAGTAGTTTGCTGTGTATATTGAGGACCTGCAGGTCTGTCTTGCATAGCCTTAGGCCCATTAATGAGACTCAGAGAACATTTCTAAGAATCTTAAGGGGGCATGATGAGGCATATCTGATCTTCCTTCTCATGGCTAGCAACTCCGTTTTAGGGATACTCTTGGCCCAGAGGGGGTCTAGTCAATCAGCCTATTGGAAGGCGCCTGAAGATTTTATTTTAGTTCACAGAAGTTTGGCTTTTTTCTCCTTATTCCAATAAAATTTCTTTGCCGGTAGTAGGCAAGCTTTTCAGCCTCCTCATGTCCCAGTGATGAAAGCAGTCACCAACGTCTGTCTACCCTAGGAGGGCTCTCTGAAATTACGTTGATTTAGATTTGTGTCTGGACCTCTCCAACTTTAAAAAGTAAGATATTTTTATGTATGTTTTTTCATTATAGTGAAAAATACTGATTTTTTTTTTCCTTTTTTTATTGGGGGGGGTCAACATTTGCATCTGAAACACAAATGGAACCTTGTATTACCTTGTATTTGTGTATCTATGTTTTTTGGTTTCACTTTATGAGGTCTTTAAAAATAATTCTACTTTAAAAAAGTGATCCATTTATTTTTATTTTAGCATCAGTTTCTTTCTAGATTAAGTGTACTCATAGTAGTCTTGTCTTATGAGGCACAGACACAGTCAGAAACAGATTCTTCATCTCTTGTTAAATGTCATTATTTTCTCCTTCTGCCTTCAAATTTGAAAGCAAATGTATGTATACCTGCACTAAAATATAATTTATGTGATTGTCTTTGTATAACAAATTTAAGAACTCTTCATGGGACTGTATATCCATATTTAGTATATGTTTGTAAAATATTTCATAAGGTATGAATTATAGCAAGCTATTATCTAATTATTCACTTATAATTAGTATCTAATCTGGATTTATTTCCTGATGTTTATGTATTAAATTATCACAAAAGCTTAAAACACCATTTATGAATTATTTTACAGTTCTAGAGGTCAGAAACCCAAAATCAATCTGACTGGGCGTAAGTCGATGTATCAGCAAGGCTGGCTCCTGCTGAAGGTCTAGGAGGGAATCCATTTTCTTGCCTTTTCTGACTTCTGTCCTTGACTCATAGCCCTGCATCATATTACTCTCTCTCTCTCCTTTTTTCTTTTTTCACGTTACTTTCTCTTTTGCTTTTTTGTCTGCCTTCTCTCTGGTCTTTTGCTCCTCTCTTATAAGGATCCTTACACTTGTGTCAGGCCTCCCTAGATAATTCAGGCCTCAAAATACCTTTTAAAAAGTGTCCCTTTACTACTTTGATACTGGGGGGCACTGCAGAGTGGGTGTGAAGGCAGAGGTATGTCCACCAAGTTGAAAAGTCCTATAGCTAAATCTGTCTCCCCTCTCTGGGTGTGTGGAAATGTGAGGAAAATTTAAAGAGTGATAGCAGTGACCCTACTTGGCCTATTTTGATTTCCTTATTGTTCAGTCTGTGTTTCCCTGGTGAGAATTGGGACCCGGGAGCAGTTGGAAACACACTGCACTCTTGATTGATAATCAAGTCATCTGGGTTCTGGTTCTTGCCCTGAGCCTGTAGGTGTAAAATTAATACTCTAATATAAAAGGAAATATTTCCTTTTGAATGTAAGGCTACATATTAGTATTTATAGGTTATGGAGATTAGGGCACATATATCTTTGGTTGGGATTGAGGGGCAATTTTCAGCCTATCATAATCTACCTTCTGACCTCAAAGGGGGTATCCACTTCTGTCCCATCTGTAAAATACACTCTCTCTATGCCAAGGTCCCCTATCACAAGATGAACTCAAAGTCCAAAATATCTTCTAAATATCATCATCTCCAGATTGGTATCCATCTTGTCATTTAATTATCTAAATCTGGTATGGCCGAGACTGTAGGTATGATTCATTCTGACATTCCTCATCATCTGCTCCCAAAATATAATGGGTAGGATAGGCATTGGAAAATAGTCATAGACATTCCCATTCAAAAAGGAAGAAGATGAAAGGGGAAAAAAGGATCACTTGTCCCCAGAAATTTCAAATTTAACCATTAGGTTTCAAGGCCTGGGAATAATCCTCTGTGGCCTTCAGTTTCGCCCTCTGGACCTGTGTGTGGTTCTGCTGTCTGAGAAATTATTCTCTTTTCATTAAGGGTCCATGTCTTTGCGTCTAACTTGTTTTATCAGCCTTTTTTTTTTTTTTTTTTTTTACCTGTAGTAGATTGGAGGCTGGATGGGCTGTCTTTCTTTAATCCCTTTCACTCCAAGCTGATGGTGTTTCTGAGACATACCATTCTCAGAAACCTTGCAGGTCTTCGGTGTACGTCACAAGGATTCATTGTGTTGTACTCCTCTGCAGATCTTTCTTGAGTAAATCATTGATGTTTGGGGCTTCTGCTGAGATATCTGAGGGGATCCATGAGTCACATCCTTAATTTCTTCAAAGAGCTTTCTCTATCACTAAATAAACTGATCTTTTGTTTCTTCAGTGGAACCAGCAAAGGATGGCACAGCCACATGCATGGCTTTCTTTCTAGAATGTACTTATTCACAGTGAATCTCTTAGTTTTTGTCTCTTTTGCGATCTGGATGGGCTAAGAATTTTCAAAATTATCTAATCCTGGTTCCTTTTTTTCTGAACAGTTTATCTCCCAATCTGTCTTTTCTTTCTTATACTTTACTATGAACAGCAAGAATAAACCAGATTGCATTTTCAATCTTTTGCTTAGAAATCTCTTCAGCTATCTACTGTATATACTCGAGTATAAGCCGAGTTTTTTCCGGCACAAAATTTGTGCTGAAAAACCCAAATTCGGCACAAATTTTGTGCCGGAAAAAACTCGGCTTATACTCGAGTATATACGGTAAATATCTAAGTTTATTGCTTGCAAGTTCTCCTTTCCATATCTAATTCAGCTGTGCTTTCTGGCACTATGTAATAAGGTTTCCCTTCCCTTCAGTTTCCATTCACATGATCCTTGTTTCCTTTCAAGCCCTCAGCAGCAGGGCACTGGACATCCAAGTCTCTGCCGACTGTATGGTAGTGATGAATTGGATATTTGCAGACAGTGTGGTTTTCTCTACTATGCTCCTCACTTCTTTCTTGCCTGTCAGTCTGTGATATCTATATTTCTGCAACAGTCTTTTTAAGGCAAACTGGCCTTCTATACCAGGGTGCCCCAAATTTTCTACCCATTAACCAATTCCAAGACCACTTCCATATGTTTTTGTATTTGTTAGAAGTAGCACCTCACATCCAGGTAACAAAATATGTATTAATTTCTTGTCACTCCTGTAGCAAATTACCACACTTAGTGGCTTAAAACCATGTAGCCTTTCTTGTCTTACAGTTCTGGAGTACAGAAATCCATTATCAGTGTAATGGCCTACAGTGAAAGTATCAGCAGGGCCGGTTCCTGTGGGAAGGAAAGGTGGGGGAGAAGGGTGTCCTAGCCTTTGCCAGCATCTAGAGACTGTGCTCAGAGACTGGCTCCTGACTCCACATTACACTGCCTTTCTTCCCCTGACTCTGCTTCCTTTCATGAACACATCACCTCTCACTTCCCTCCGTGAGCACATCACCTCTCACTTCCCTCTGTGAACACAGCACCTCTCACTTCCCTCCGTGAGCACATCACCTCTCATTTCCTTCCATGAACACATTACCTCTAACTTCCCTCCATGAACACATCACCTCTCACTTCCCTTTATGAACACATCCCCTCTCACTTCCCTTCGTGAGCACATCACCTCTCACTTCCCTCCATGAACACAGTACCTCTCACTTCTTTCTATGAACACATCAACTCTCACTTCCCTCCATGAACACAGTACCTCTGACTTCCTTCTATGAGCACATGACCTCTCACTTCCCGTCATGAACACATCACCTCTCACTTCCCTCCGTGGACACATCACCTCTCACTTCCCTCCGTGAACACATCACCTCTCACTTCCCTCCATGAACACATCACCTCTCACTTCCCTCCATGAACACATCACCTCTCACTTCCCTCCGTGAACAAATCACCTCACATCCCTCCGTGAACACAGCACCTCTCACTTCCATCTATGAACACATCACCTCTCACTTCCCTCCGTGCACACAGTACCTCTCACTTCCTTCTATGAACACATCACCTCTCACTTCCCTTCATGAACACATCACCTCTCACTTCCCTCCGTGATTACATCACCTCTCACTTCCCTCCGTGGACACATCACCTCTCACTTCCCTCTATGAACACATCACCTCTCACTTCCCTCCGTGAGCACATCATCTCTCACTTCCCTCCATGAACACATTTCCTCTCACTTCCCTCTGTGAACACATCACCTCTCTCTTCCTTCTATGAGCACATCATCACCTCTCACTTCCCTTTATGAGCACATCACCTTCTCTGTGAATTTTTGCTGCCCTCTTAAAAGTATTCTTGTCATTACATAGAGCCCACCAGGACAATTCAGGATTATCTTCCTATCTCAAGAGCCTTTTAAAATTATATCTGTAATGATCTTTTTGAATATAGGGTAATATATTTGCAATTTAGGGATTAGGACATGGACATCTTTGGGTAGGAGACATTATTTAGCCTATCATTTATATCTTTCTATATTCTATTTCTTCATGGCAAATTGCTTGTCTTCAGATATAATTTATTGTTAAGGATAAGTAAAATAGATACTATTAAGGAGTTAGCAATTTTTAACTATGTAGACTGGTCATGTTCATGTATAAGAAGGGACTAAGAGACTTCTTTTTTCACTTCAGATAGTTGGCCTGTTTTAAGGAGAATATTTGAAGCATTTATACAATCCTATACAATGTTCTTATGCCGTGGGTAGAGGGAACCTGGAGGAAAAGTCCAGCTGGCAGCCGTGAGCGTGTGGCTTCGGTGTCTCTTCAGGCCTTCCTACGTTTTACTCAGATCTTGTGACTTCTGTGGAAGCTTCCTGTGCAGAGTCTTCATGATTTTGGTTTTGTAAACCCGTCTGTCTGGATGTCCAAGTACTCTCCTAGGTGCTAGCAATAGTCTCTGATCAAGAGCATCCTGAGTCCATATCTGTACAACTCTTTTTCAAATACCTTAAGACCCATTGTTTAAATCTAACCAGTAGAATACCCAAGTTATAATGTGATTTTAATTTTTGGTTTTCATTTTACTATATTTTGAGTTAAGTGCTTTGTTTACTCTCTTTAACTAGCCTGGATCGACGCTTAAGATACATGTTTGAACAGTGTGTTTGTGTCATGCAAGTGTCATCTTGTTCTGTAGAGATCTTTGTTCACCACTGTAGCCTCCCATGCTGTGTTCGTTCCAGGTGTTTGGGCCTTTGTATGTATACTCCTGCTAACATCCCTAGAGAAAAATTTGCTGTTCTAAGTGAACTGAACTGAATATTCAATAATCCAACTTTTATTCATTCTTTAAATATTTTTAAACAGTCCAACATTATGAATTCGATGCTGAGTCCTATATAGGGTAATACTTGTTATAAATAATTGCTCACTATTGCACGTTTTAGGTACATATTTTATTTAAAAGTTATTGTGACTTGGGAAGATGAGGAGGGAGGATCATTTGAGCCCAGGAGTTTGAAATCAGCCTGGGTAACATAGTGAAACCCTATCTCTAAAAAGAAGAGAGAAAAAAATTTAGCCAGCCTGGTGGTGCCTGCCTATGGTCCTAGCTCCTCAGGAGACAGAGGCAGGAGGATCCCTTGAGCCCAGGAATTTAAGGCTGCAATGAGCTGTGATTGTACTACTGTCGTGAAGCGTGGGCAATAAATTGAGACCCCATTTTTTCAAAAAAGTTATTAATTTTATATCTGTTCATATTGGTTCACAAAGTCCTCATTTGGTGAAATGGTTTTCAGCAATGTTAGCCATTATCTTTTCTCTTAGTTGAGGGGCTTTGCTGGCCCTTTTCTGTGGCCACAAACTAAAATATTCCTAACCTTGAATGCTATCTCAAATACTTGTCACTGCAGTAGGAGTAGATGAGAACAGGTGGATAACGGCTGCAGTCCTATCACAACACACTCTAATTAAGCTAATTGTAATGATCATAGTTAGTAGTTAATATTCCTTCTGGCCTTGCTCTTTGTGAAGTACTATCCTAAAGGCTTTACATGCCTCAATTTAATTTTCTCAGTAGCCCTCTGAATTTAGTACTGTTATTCTTCCCATATTACACATGAAAAAATTGTAGCTGAGTATTCATCTCAATAATAGCTTTAGTACAGTGTGATGTTTACTCAGGGCTTCAAGGAGGCATTTCCTAACGTTTAACCTAAGTATAAAATTCATAGGTGGATTATTAAGACCAAAGGAATTTTTTTTTTTAATAAATACAACAACCAGTATGTAGTTTATAGAAAAATAAAGCATGGAGTATAACTGATCTAATTTGTGAAGTTGCTGTTAATAAGCTCTGAATATTAACACTACTCATACTAAAACAGGCAGATGAATCACCCATGGATCGTGTTAAAAATGCAGTTCCTAATTCAATATGTCTGAGATGAGGCCTGAAAGTCTGCATTTCTAACAAACTCCCGGTGATGCCCATGCTCTGGGCCCAGGGACCATGCCTTGAATCAAAGTAATGATGGACAGAATTGTTCACCTTTTCAGGGTCTCAGCTACATCATCTGTAAAATGAAGTCGGACCCGGAGGTTAAACTCACTTCTTCTTCTGTTGCACTCTCATTTTAAGTTGGGCATAAACTATCATAATAAGCAGGTCTATAATTTATGATACCTTTCACACTTAATTTTGAAACTCTCTTTCTTCTTACCCAAATTTTGTTACTGTGAATAAAAAGCAGGGTTGCAGTTCTGTAAATTTGTTTTTTTGATGAACTACGGAAGCTCTTCTTCCTCTCTCCCTCCTTCTCTTCCTTCCTTCCTCGTGTGTGTTTGTCAAGGTGAAGGGACTATGTGAATAAACTCATACAGTTTAAATGCACTTTTTAAAAAAGCATACTTAAGTCAGAGATTTTCTGGTGCACTTTACTTTGTCAGGGGAAAGTGTTAGTATTTAAATCAGAAGAAAAAATAGAACTAGAGATGATGAAAGAAGAAACAGAAAGGACAAAGAATTTGGAAGCATCACAGGACAGTCTCTGTGAAAGTGTCTAACATTGACTCAGTCATTTCTGAGGTCACTCATGCCTGGACCCAGGAGAAACAGAGGGTCAGAGTTGATCCTGACTGTTGTGTGGTAGCAAGCAGCTGTGGTGACTGCTGCATTATGTGAGGGAATTTCTTAAAACCAGGGTTGGCTTTTTTCCTTAATTTACTTGTGTCTGCTGACCAACACAATTCAATACAGCACTTGTCTAGACATTAATTTGTTGATTACCTTATACCATCTGCCATGTGTTGAATGCTAGGTGCAAGCCAATGACTGAATACTTTGCTTAAGTTATAACTTTTATGCACCACAATAGATGGGGTTGGTACTACAAATCCATTTTATAGATTATGAAACTGAGGCTTGGCACCACTTGCCTATAGTAACCTGACTATAACAACTCTGCCAGCAAGTGACAGAGCCAAGATTTTGACCAGAGCTGACTGCAGAGAGCTCCTAGTATTCAACTAATAAGCTCTTACCTACACCAAGGTTCTATGTTAGATACTGGAGTCAATGAGGTGAAATTCATAGCTCCTGACTTCAAGTTGTTTGTTTTCGAGAGGATGAGACAGAGTTCTCAAGGGATACTTATAAAATAATATGGAACAGTGATGGAAATATATGTAAGTGAATGTAGAATTTCACTGAGACTGACCAATGAATGTGGAGGTCAAAATTTTCTTCTTTCTTTCTTTAATCCTTTTTTGCTGGTTAATTCTCTAAATCCTTCCATGTCTCTCCAGAATTGTATTAGGGCTTGAGCCTGTGATTACTTGCTAATCTCTATGGCTTGGAATAGCTCCTAGATCTGTTTTGCTATCATTATCATAAGTGTTGCCTGATAGAGACTTAATGCAGGATTTTACAGTGTTTCCTCATTCTATTTTCAAATAAAATAGCTATGAGAATCCCATAAGCTTCATTGTTTTTTAGTGAAGTCAATGGTTCTCAAATTTTTCATTATTTTCATGTTTATTTTCCCCATGTCCCCCCAAAATATATTAATTATTTTCTTTTGCTGAAAAAGAGATGTTTATCCCAGAAGAAACTAATAGCAAGGGATAGAGGAAGAAATGAGGGAAATGACCACCCATAGAACCTTTTATATGCATTCAGTAAGCATTGTTGATTTATAAATAAGGAGACATGCAGTGATCAAGACAGTAGACAGTTTGTATTGGGAATCATTACAATGTTTAAATAAGTGTTTATAGTACTACCTATCACATGTAAGCATTTAATCCATGTTAACTTTGGTTTAAATCTTCATCGCCATTTCTGCTACTTACTGCTGTCGTACCACCCACCACTACAGCTACTATAAAACATATACTGTTTTGAAGACAGAAGTCACAGTCTTTATGATTCTTGGTCTTTTATAGCCTCAGTTTCCAGTTGCCATTTTCAGCTTGCTTGGTCACCATGGGTGTTATATAAGCCTAGCCTTTGCATTAAGACACTCCATTATCTTATGATCTATTGAGTCCCATGGACTGTGGTTCCATGTTTATGGTAGAGCCTCTGTCGTCACAGGCCTGTGGATTTATGGCTGCTTTTCATTTTTGTTAATATAGGAGTTGTTGTGGTATATTTTAAGTATTTAGAGTATTGCAGTCACCAATTTCTTTCTTGCTTATTAAGGCCTTAAAAAATAAGAATGAGGTCCTCAACAACTTGCACAGTTTTCATGTAGTATAGATTGGAAGGATGTGTTTTATGTGACCTTAACATGTATACACATTGAACATTCTCATTGCATTTTCTTTGTTATTGACCTTATGGCAAGGGATAAGAACTTTCTATTTATAAATAACATATTAAACCTTAAATTTTGCCAATGTCTATAAAATTTTTGACAAATTATGTGCAATATATTTTAGAAATTATCTGACTAGAAGAAGTTTTGGTATTTTTGTCCCTGGAGTCTAAGGGATACTTTTATATGCTAAACAGAATCATCTAATACTGAATACTAATAGTCGATGGGTTACAAAGTAAAAGTTACCGTTTTAGAAAGAGATCATCAGAACAGGGACCAGAGACAAATACAAGTTTGAAGGAACTAACACAAGAAGAAAGGTCATGTCAAGTAAGGACTGATGGGCAAGTCAACGGTTTTATTTCCTGGTTGTGAATTTGGAGAATAATTGTTACAGAATAGTGGTAGGGATGCCTCTGGCTTCAGCCAGGAGAAGACCCAACTAAAAATGGCTTCAATAAGAACAACAGCAGCAAGCCCTCAATGATGACTGGGCTCACTGCCTGAGGTCTCTGTCCCCTTGGCATTGAAAGATGGTAGCAGAAGAATCATGCACAAGGTCCAAAGGCAGAAAATGGAATAACCTTTGTTTCTTTTTTGTAAGTGTGAGAAAAAGTTTTCTAGAAGGCCTCACTCAGCAGACTTCCGTCCCATCTCACTTTAAGGTAGATTAGTCTGTGAAGTTAGCCTGTTATTTTCTGATATTTGTATCAAGTTCTTGTTTATAAGGCCTGTGTTTTTGTATAATTTCGCAAAATAATAGCACATGTGTACAATTAGACACTGTCAATAATGATTATTACTGCAGACATTCTTATAAATAGTCACTTATGATTTGGAATGATAGGGGTTAGTGAAAAAACTATTCCAGCCTAAAATCTTTACCTTCTGCTGACTGGGATTGAAATCTCCCCTTAGAGTTTGCGCCCTTTAGTTTAATGCTTTGATCCCTAGTCTAACGTGCAATGTTCCTTTGGCCTAGAACTAGTTATACCCTCATTTCATAGGACAACTGAAAGGGATTAGTGGGCAGGATGTGGAACACTTTTCTCTGCTTGAAATTGAGTGTAGAAAGCAGGGTCATCATGGCACATTCAACTAAGTTAACTGTATTTGGTGAGAAGGAAAAGGGGCCAAAATACTAACTTCAGGAATGAGATCCTCAGAATTACCAAAGAATGAAACAAATGTTGATTAGAGCTAATTCAAATGAAAATTCAAGGTTCATATTAATGTCCTGTGTACAAAATTAAATCAAAATAATTTACCTTACTAAGAATAATTAGTTGACAAAGGTAAGTACAGTTGTCCTGTGACTTTAATTTCCCTCTTTCTGTACAAAAGAATGAAGAAATCTCTTCATTGTTTCAGTCAGAGGTTTGATCTCCTTTACTGGAATAGTGAGAGGAGTGTCTGTGTTCATCTGAGATGTTAGGCCTCAAAGGCTACCTGTGTTTAGACAGAGAAATAAGAATTGCTTTGTGCTTCCATTATCACAAAGCTTTTCAAACTTTGTGCATTTATGTTGACATTTTCTGTGTATAATCTTGTGATCTTGAAATTGGACAATGTGGTTAAAGGAAGCAGTAATTTATACAGTGGACAGCTAAATTGTTCTATCACTTGGCTAAATAATGAATTAAATGTTTTCTTTCAGTGGGAAGGAAAAATTTATTTTTTAAAAGTCCTCCCTATGAGATTTATAAATTAGAATTACCAAGGATAGTGAATACTAAATGGATGACTCTTGTAAGACTCCATATGACAGAATTCAAACTGCAGATTAACTGCTATATGAGAAGCTTTTTTATATATTTTTAAATGATGATACATTCTAAACAGATGTTTTTGGCTATGACTTGCTAATAACAACATAGCAGTGTATGCCCACCACCTAGCTATCTACCTCTGTCAAGTCTAAGGCTCATCCCCCGAGATTGCCTTAAAGAGTAGATGCATTAGAAATGCTTTTGAAATACCTGCACCTCTCTGATGACACTCCCCTTCCTGTTCTTCTCCCTAGAGGTCACCACTACCTGTTTGATGTTTACCATCTTCATGTTCTTAAAGCATTGTATGTATCCAAAATCTTTCCTAGAATTGCTTCGAAATGTATATTCCATGGTCCAAGTAGCTAAACAAAATAGAAATGCATAGAAGTTTTGTGAGAAATTTGATAAGCAGATTTTAAAATTTATGTGGAAATACAGAGGGCTAAGAGTAACCAGATAACCAAGGTGAAGGATTTGCTTAATCTAATGTCAGTTCTTTCTACTAAGCTATAGTAATAGTGAGAATGCAGAGCACATGCAAGGATCAGCCACAGGCCCGTGGAATGCAGTAGGGAGCCGAGAAGCACACCTCTGTGTTGTGCCTGGTTTGTAATAGCAGCAGCACCAGAGGACAGAGCGAAGAGAAAAAGCACTTTTTTTGGCAAATGGAACAGGGACAATTTGGGTATCCATATGGAAAAAATGAAAGTTGACTCCGTATTCCTAATTGTTTAAAAATGAATCATAAGGGGCTGTATATCTAAATGTGAGGGGCAATTTATTAGCTTACTGCCTTTGAAAAAGTCATTTTACCATGCATGATTTTTTCATTCTTATTGGAGTAAATTGAATTGAGGAGATTGAACTAAGTGAACTATGGTAATGCAAAATTAGAACCTAATTAAATGTCTGATCTTCAAAGTTTTAAAATGAATAAAGTGGTTGTATAAATTTTTTTGTAAAGCATTTTATCAAATTAGGGAAGTTTCCTTCTCTTTTGGATTTGCTACGAGTTTTTATAGTACATGAATACTGAAATTTATCAAACTTTTCCATGTGTTAATATTTTGCAGTGATCTTCTGTTTTTTTTGGGGGGGGTTCTTTATTCTGTTAATTAGAGACACTTAGAGATGGCTTTTTGAATGTTAAACTAGTCTTTTATTCCTAAAATAACATAACTTGGTTGTAAAATGTTATCTTTTTATATATTTGTGGATTTTTAAAAGATTTTTAAAGCTGTTTAGGATGACATAGGACTGTGATTTTATGTGTTATATTCCTTTCAAGTTTTGATATTAAGATTATGATCTCAAATCTTAAAAAAGCAGTTCGTAAGTATTTCCTTTTTTTCTAGTCTTTGGAAGAGTATTTTGAAGACTGATATTCTTCAGAATTTGATTGAATCTTAACATTTAATTTTTTTTTTTTCTTAGTATTTGGTCAAATTTACCAGTAAAATCAGCTAAAGTCGGAGTTTTCTTCATGGGAAATTTTTAAATCAGATTAAATTTCTTAATAGCTATTTAGCTATTCATATTTCCTATTTTATGTCAGCTTGATAAATGGTATTTTTTTCTAGGAATTTGTCTGTGTAATCTAACTTATCAAATGTGTTGGCATAAAGTAGTTTATAATATTATCTTAGAATCTTATTTAAAAGACACATAGTTTATTTTTAAATTAGTCAATAATCAAGCACATTTACTAACATGTTATCAAATTTTGTGCTCACTTTTTTTGTTTTGAGCATTTTTTCAGTGAGGAATTGTAAGTGGCAAATTAACTTAGTCTTTGTATGTCTGAAAATGCCGTCATGTTGCCCTCATTCTTCAATGATGATTTAGCCAAGGTATAAAATTGTAGCAAGACAGTCATTCTCCCTCAGCACTTTGAAAATTCTACTTCTGGCCTTTGTTCTGCAGAGGTCTGACGTTAATCACGTTGCTGTTTCTTTGTAGATATTAATGTCTTTCCTCTTGGGTGATGTTTAAGACTTTCTGTTTACATTTGATGTCCTCCTGTTTTAATACAATGCATCTTGATGCGCCTTTCTTTTTATTTATCCCAGTTAGTATTTGAAGGGTACTTTTGTTCTGAGATTCATATCTTTTTACTCAGTTCTAGAAAAGTTAGAGTTATTATCTATCCTTGAATAGTGGTTCTCCTCATTTCCCTCCATTGTGTTTTACCGGATCTCTTATTATATATTGGAGCTTCTTAATTATCACTTATCTTAACTATTCTTTGATATTTTTCATTTGTTAATCTTCCCGTATTGGTAAATTTCTCATTACTTTTTATGAATTTGATAATGTTCTTTGTCATATTTTAACTTAATACCTATTACTTTTATTTCTAAAATTTGTGTTCCTTTTCTCCTTTTCTTGTTTTATTTCTTTCTGATTTTGTTTTCTAATGTCTTGCTTTTTAAAATGGTTATTATTTTATTTAACAATTAAAGTATCTTTGGTGCTTATTTTAAAGCCTTCAGCTAGTCTTTAAAAATAATTTTTTTTTAAGTGCAGTTTTTGGCCAGGCTGGGTTTGAACCAGCCACCTCCCATATATGGGGCCGCTGCCCTACTCCTTTGAGCCACAGGTGCTCCCTAAAATTAATTTTTATCTAAAATTAATTTCTAGTTGTTTAGTTGGTTGTGTTTCTTCATAATATAATTATTCTGTGTTTCAAAATCTGACTTTACAAGCTTATTTTGTACACATATTCATTTTTCCTCGTTTTTTTAATTTTTTTTTTATTGTTAAATCATAGCTGTGTACATTTGTTCAACATAGCCTTCATGGCATTTTCTTAGTTATTGTATGTGAGCATTTCTATTCTGCATTTAGTAGGTTTGGCCTGTACCCATTCTAAGATGCACCATAGGTGTGGTCCCACCCATTACCCTCCCTCCACCCTAATCTTACCCCTACATTCCCCTCCCTTGGCCCCTTCCCCATATTCTTGTGCTATAGTTGGGTTATAGCCTACATGTGAAAGCTATAAATTAGCTTCATAGTAGGGCTGAGTGCATTGGATACTTTTTCTTCCATTCTTGAGATACTTTGCTAAGAAGAATATGTTCCACCTCCATCCATGTAAACATAAAAGAGGTAAAGTCTCCATCTTTCTTTAAGGCTGCATAATATTCCATGGTATACATGTACCACAATTTGCTAGTCCTTTCGTGGGTCAATGGGCACTTGGCTTCTTCCATGACTTAGCAGTTATGAATTGGGCTGCAATAAACATTCTGGTACTGATGTCTTTGTTATATTGTGATTTTTGGTCTTCTGGGTATATACCTAGTAAAGGAATTATAGGATCGAATGGCAGGTCTATTTTTAGATCTCTAAGTATTTTCCAAACATCCTTCCAGAAGGGACGTATTAGTGGGCATTCCCACCAGCAGTGTAGAAGTGTGCCCTTCCCTCCACATCCACACCAGCATTTCTGGTTTTGGGATTTTGTTATGTGGGCTACTCTTACTGGGGTTCGGTGATATCTCCTTCTCTTACTATTTGATTCCCACCCCCACGTGAGCTTGTGTTTCTTTTGTAACAAAGCTGTAGTTTAATTATTTAAAATGCTGATGGTAAAGAGCCTTTAGAGGGGGAAAGATGAAGTTGCTGAGCTGGCAAGAGCTGGCATCCTCAGGAGAGGTCTGCCTTGACCCCAGGTAGGAGAGAGGCAGGGGCGTGGCCAGGACGGGAAGTATAGTCTTTCCTCCTTAAAGTTGGAGGCGAGGCCCTGGTCTCTGCCCTCCAGGCCTGTGGCTGATGAGTGCCTGCCTGAGCCCTTTCAAGCTGCAATGACAAAACACCATAGATCGGGAGGCTTATAAACCACAGAACTTGACACGGTTCTGGAGCTGGGCTCAGAATCCCGTTCGTGGGGATTGGCTGTCCTCAGCTCAGACCCCACCTCCAACTCCCCACCTTGCAAACTGCCACCAGCCATTGCTGAAGCTGGTGGACATTTCTGCACCATCTGACTCTTCTTTCCCCGTCCTGCGGGATCCTCTCAAGGCCTACATCCTCACTCGAGTCTCCCACAAAGTCTCACTTCCTCCACCCCCCTTTAATGTCTGGGTTCTCCATAATCTCTGGGCCTCTCCCACTCTGCACCTGCTCTTCCTTCACCCTCATGACCTAATCCCCTCCCAGAGAGCCCCGACATATTAGGGGTTAGGACGTATGACTCTGGGGCAGACATACACATTCAGTCCATGGCAGTGCCCTACCATGTCTGTGTACCCAGCCTTTGGTGGGCACAGCCTGTGTTCATTGAATGTATCTGCACAGGGTATAGCTGGAGGGTAGGTTGGATTCTCCAAGATGAAATGGGGTAGGATGTGGCAATAGACTGCCTTGTATAATAGGAGGGCAGGGAGACCTTATAGGTGGTGATGGGACAGGTGGACTTATAGGTGGTGATGGGACAGGTGAACTAAAGGCAGCTGTCCTGGAGGGGGAGCAGCCTGGCCTGCATCGTGTTGGGCTGGGGGAGAATGAGTGTCCTCAGAGCTGAGGGGTAAGGAGGTGGGAGGCCTTGGGGAGGGGGAGAGAGGGGAAGTTGTGCATGTAGGAAAGATGGGCAAGGAGGACAGCTGTGGCTATAGATAGAGATATCAGCTGGGTGGTGGCTACAGCTGGGTTTGCACACCCAAGACAAGAGCTCTTCCACCTGATATCTCCCTGGTGTGAGACCACAGGCTACGGACGGAGCCTGACAATGCCAGGACACTCTCAAGGAGTGGTCCGGCTCCCAGGCCCACAGACTTGACACACGCAGAGCTTTCTTCTTCTTATCCCTGTGACATCCCGAATCTGGAATTGTAGCTACTCAAAAGTTTTCTGGTTGTGTCCACTGATTTGCCCTGGAGCTGAGGCCCATGCACGGGGGCCCTTCCGCCTGAGGGTGGGAGGACTGTTGGAGACAGTCACAGCAAGGGGAGGTGCAGTGTGGGCACTGCTGCTATTTCTAACCTGCTGGAGTGAAGGGAACCTTGACTGTTTGAAAAGCAGGCTGATTGTCAGGGGCGGAACCGAACTCAGAGCTGTCAGGGCCATCACATGGAAAGTGCCTGGCAGGGGGCGGCGCAGGGGGCTTAGGCTGACAGGGCTGTGATTTTGAAAGAAACGTCTTTAAGAAAGTGATTTAAAGTAGGAGAGAAATATTATTATTAGATAATGGCTGTCAGGTTATTTTTTGATGTTCTCTCTGGGTATTTCATAACCGCTTCACCCTTAGATGGTAAGCCCTTCCTGGCCAGGGGCCATGCCCCAGGTTTCCGAGGGTTTCACCCAGCTCCAGGCATACAACAGGCAGTGTTTGCTGTTTGGTGAATGGTCAACTCCAGGGGGAGATTTTCTACACAGTCCTCTAGCTCTTGTTAACAAACCACAGACCCAAACACCTGGGCCCCACCACACCTACCCAGCTCGGGGCACAAAACAGCCCCTTGCAGGAGCAGCAGCAGCAGGACACGGGGATCCTTCCTCATCAAGGGCCCCCCCATCCAGCCTGTCTCCTGAGCCTCATTCTCCACGTCCCTCTCTGTTAGCACAGGCTGCCGTGACCCTGTGGCTCAGCATTGCCCTCTGATTCTAGTTCAGAATCATTTTGGGGGATCTGCTCCCTCCTTTCTGTGCTGACTGCTGAGACTTTAAATCCCTGCCCTAATTTCAGCAACTCTAAAACACCAACTTCTTGACTGGTCACCCCTTTGCCAGGCCTAACCAGACTGCCTTCACACTGAGGTCTCCCCACTGACTGGGTAACGTCCAGACCCGGCATAGTGTTCAGTCACAGCTGGGCCCTGGCACTGAGTACCTTCTGGCCAGGATGCCCTCCCCTCTTCTTTGCCTAGGGTGAGAGGGGGATTTCAGTGCAACAGACTACATCAAAATTATCTTCTCTCTTCTTTCCTTGCCCATCTAGGAAGCTTAATCTGCCCAGCAGAGCTTTCGAGGCCGCCTCCAAGGAAGACTTTGAACTGCAGGGATATGCCTTTGAGGCAGCCAAGGAGCAGCTGAGACCACCCTGTATCACGCGAGTGGGGCTAGTTCAGAACAGAACACCCCTCCCTGCAGACACCCCGGTGGCAGAACAGGTACAGCTACTTTTGACTGTAAAAACACAAGTGGGGCTGTGGCCGTCCTTTGTTTTGGACACTCCACAGTCCCTGGCTGGCTGCTCTCTCGAGCTTCTAAGCTCAGACACCTTGAATTGCAGCAGAGACCCTCCTGCCTGGCGTCCCTGCCTTTCCCCAGCCTGAGTGTCTCTGGCTCTACTCTCTCTTTTAATCCTTACCCTTTCTCTCTGTCCTCATTACTGTTTTTCCCACTTACTCTCCAGCTATTGATCTGAACATCCATTTATCAACTAGGAGGATGCCCTTTTGACGGGCTTGTCCACTCTGTCCACGGGACGCTGCCTCTCAGGCAGCTGCCAGGAGGCAGCCAGCCAGCACACACCGGTCAAGACTGTACTCTGCCTTAATTCTAAGGGTGGGGCTCACTATACCCAGAAGTCTGTCTGCCAGTGGTGCCTGCAGGCTTACGGGAATAGATAGGTATTGCTTTCAGTCTTACAGTTAGTAAATAAATGTGACAGCCTCTTATATTTCCCAAAGAAACATGTTGTTCCCAATGCTGGTGATTTGTTTTATATACTTTACTGCAGCATTCCTCCAGCTGCTCAAACTTTCTGGGCTTTCTCTGCTGAAGTTTCCTAAGGATATGGTGTGCTCGAGATTTCTCAGGAATTCTTGGGAAACCTGTGGTCACTCGGACTCCAAGTCAGATACTGCGTCACCTTTCACATTAGACCTCACTTTGCTTTGTTGGATTAACCGAGGTCTGGTTCTCTGCTGACTTTCTGTCTCTGGATTCATTGTTTGAGGTGGTTTCCCGTCTGTCATCCCATATTGTCAAGTAGCAGGGCCAGGGGTGCTTTTTCAGCCCTGTAGCATATAGAAGCATGCCCCGTATATTGCTAAAGCCAAGCGGATGTGCGCTCACGTGGCTGGCACCGTCAGCAGTTGTGCACGGAGCCCTGCAGTGCACAGCCTCTCGGGGAAGAGACTAAAGGCATTGCAAAGAGTTGTGCTGTTGGGGTTTTCAGCCTGGTTCCTTTGGTCTTTATTTGAACAAATACTTTATGTCCCCTGGGAGGTCAGCATCCTGCTCAGGACAAGAAAACTGAGGAGGATGCTTTCTTCCTGTCCCCCAGTAGCCTAGGGGATCCTGGAAGTGACAGTGGAGGAACAGTGGCACACAGTAGGAACAGCCCTGCTCTGGGGGCTTCCAAAGGCCAGGGGGTGCCAAGTTACCACAATGTTCTGCCGGCAGCTGGGAAAGTCTGCAGAGGTCACAGAGAGGCTACATGTGACACAGATAATACCTCCAGGAAGACTGGGCGGAGGGAGGGAAGCACATTCCTGGCTGAGGGCACAGTATACATAAAGCACGGGGACTTGAGAGCCAGAAAGAGGAGGTGCTCCTGACAAGATGCACACAGTAGTTAGCACGGTGGTTCATGCCTGTAATCGAGGCATTTGGGAGGGCAGTGCAGGAAGATCACTTGAACCCAGGAGTTTGAAAACAGCCTGGGCAATATAACAAGACTCCTGTCTCTCTAGAAAAGAATATTGAGCTGGGTGGGCTTGGTGGTATCTGCCTGTAGTCTCTAGTACTTGGGAGGATGAGGCAAAAGAATTACTAGAACCCAGGAGTTTGCAGCTGCGGTGAGCTACGATTGTGCCCCTGTACTCCAACCTAGGTGACAGAGTGAGACACTTTCTCTAAAAAAAAAAAAAAAAAAAAAAAAAGACACTGTAGAAGTACCAGGACAAGGCTTGCTTTGATGTACCTTAATGGCAGGATGGTAGAGAGCAGACTGTGTCCCAGGCCGAGGGAGCAGCTGACCAAGGGCTTGGTTGTATGTGGAGCGCCATCTTCACTCACACCTCTCAGCAACCCCACCAAGCAAACAGCGGTCCTCATGACCGGGTGAGGAAGCCAAGGCAGCATCCTGGTGTCTATGAGCCCAGAGCCTCTGCACCTGCACCTTCTGTTGCAGGTGTTGGACCTGACAAGAAAACCAAATACTAGGACCTCCCTACCCTACTCACCTGCCCGCAGCTGGCCAGATGGGGGCTGCTTGTTCTATGTGCATTGTGGTAAGACTGCAAAAATTATCTAACCGTTGGAACTCAATGGATTCCAATCCTCAATTTGTTTTCAAAACTTTTATTTATTTATTTATTTTTTTTGAGACAGTTTCACTTTGTCACCCTCAGTAAAGTGCTGTGGTGTTAGCTCATAGCAACCTCAAACTCTCACGCTCGAGCGATTCTCTTGCCTCAGCCTCCCAAATAGCTGGGATTATAGGTGCCCACCACAACCCCTAGCTATTTTTAGAGATGAGTTCTCACTCTGGCTCAGGCTGGTCTCGAACTCTTGAGCTCAGGCATGAGCCACCATGCCTGGCTTTAAAACTTTTTTTAATTAAAAGTTTTTCTTGTTGCAGTGCCTGTGGCTCAGTGGGTAAGGCACCAACCCCATATGCCAAGGGTGGTGGGTTCAAATTGATCCCCAGCCAAGCTGCAACAAAAAAATAGCCAGGTGTTGTGGCGGGCGCCTGTAGTCCTACCTACTCGGGAGGCTGAGGCAAGAGAATCGCCTAAGCCCAGGAGTTAGAGGTTGCTGTGAGCTGTGATGCCACAGCACTCTACCAAGGGCGACAAAGTAAGACTCTTGTCTCTACAAAAAAAAAAAAAATAATAAATTTTTTCTTGTTGAATTAAGCAGAATTTAATCCTCTTTAAATCATCAGGTCTCCGCCCTTCACAGACGCATAGAGGCCATTGTCGAGGTGGCTGCAGTGTGCGGAGTCAACATCATCTGTTTCCAGGAAGCGTGGAGTAAGTCTCTTTCGTGGCCCTTTCTCTGTCACTTTCATACAATTATATGTTGTCTCAGTGTTGCCAAGACTGCTGATTTTTAAAAAAATCTCCTTTGTTTACTCATCCACAGAAAGGTTCTCTGTCAACATCACCAGAAATATAAGACCCCCAGCCTCCCAGGCTGTGTCTGGTCCTGTCGGTTCCTCCTCCCAAATTGTTCTGCAGTTTTTGGCCAGAGCTGGGTTTGAACCCGCCACCTCCGGCATATGGAGCCGATGCCCTACCCCTTTGAGCCACAGGCACTGCCCTGCCCAAATTGTTCTGAATCTACTTACTCCTCCCCACCTCTGTATCACTGCTGGGTCCCAGCCACCGGCATCTCTCTCCCGGCTTTTGTCATTGCCTACAGGTGATCACCTGCAGCCTCCACTCTGGCCCTTCTTCACCTTCAGATCTCAGCCCAGAGGCAGCAAAAACATTCCTGTGACTGTGTACCTTTTTTTTTGTCGTTTTATTTTTTATTGTTTGTTTTAGAGACACTCTGTCACCCAGCTGGCGTGCAGTGGTACAATCGTAGCTCACTGCAACTTTAAACTCCTGCCTTTGAGCAATCCAGTCCTCCAGCCTCAGCTTCCTGAAGTGCTGGGACTGTGGGCATGAGCCATCCTACCTGGCTGTGTGTCTTTGCTCTGTGTTACTTTCTATTTTTATCAGAGTGATACATGCTGATGGTTTACAGGGCGATGGGTATATAAGGTCTGTTATCAAAAAATAGCTATTCCCCCCAGAGGCAGCTACTTTCAGTACCTAGCTGGAATTTACCTTTGCTTGTGTTGCTGCTTCCTAATTCTTGAGCTTTGCCTCACTTGTCGACTTTGCCCTGTGGAAGAAGTCAGCGTTACATGTGCGTCTCGCCCTGGCCCTCTACACACAGGTGCTCTTCCTGGGCCCTTCCCACATTCGTTCTCGGTCAAGCCGTTTTGTCAACTTCGATTTCCTTTCCTGAATAATTTTGTTTTCCTTGGAGTTTTCTTTGTTTTCTATGTATTTAGCACAAGTCCAACCCCATTCTTCCACTTTCTAAAGCCCTTTCACGTGTTTTAGACACATCAGCTAGTCTGTTGACCTCCCCTCTTCCAAGGCCCCAGAGCCTCCTGACTGCTCTAGACTGGGTTGGGTGCCCCCTCTGCTGGCTGCACGGTCGTCATCCTGGGATCCTCCCTCGCCCTCATCCTGGGGAGTCCCTGTGACTGGCATTTCTCCATTCCCACATCTTCCTCTTTCTTGGTTTACACCTCACTTGGGTAAGGTAACGTAATGAGTTCTTGTAACTTTCCGTGGCTCAGCATCTGTGTTGAGTACAAGTTTACCAAGTTTACCTTTCCAGTCCCAGGCATGGGCCTTGGTCACTCTTGACACAATTTCCACAGTTCTGCATCACACCCAAATGGTTAAAGCCAGTGGCCGGAGGGTATGAACTTAGAAGCATCTCTCCAGTCTGGCAGACTGGGCTTCCCACTTTCCCGCCACTTCCTTTAACTAGACAACCCAGGCGTTCACCTGCAAACTTCAAGTCACCACATCCTGTTCCCTTATAGATGCTGCTGTCACCTTGCACTTCTCTTTCTCTCTGCTTAATTCCTCCTTTTTTCCTCATGGGACCAAAAGACAAAGGGTTCCCTTCCCGACTCATTGTGCCCTCCCCACCCAGGATCTGTGAGTAAAAGTCTTTGAACGTATTTCCTACTTTGGAGATGTACTGAATTCATACCTTTCATCAGAACCACGGGCTTCCCCAGCCTGTGTTTTCCCCAGGATACCAGGGGAGTTGCTTGGGCTAGCAGCTCCAGGGCAGTGGTCAGGCATAAATTTGACATAGGTCAGACAAGACCCAGAAGGTCATCTGCCGGGATAAATAACTTTCCCGTGTAAAGGATCCCTGGTCATATGTCGGACAGCTAGGCATCGGGCCATCCTCCAGGTACAAAAAAAATCCCATGAAAGGCGCACCACAAACACCCCTATGTCCAGCTACTCCTCATTTTCTGTGTGAACAAGGTTGCCAGCCACTCTGATACTGGAGCCCCCATTTAACTGGGGGCTCTCGGAACAAGTAGTTTCCTGAGAAAGAATGCAAGAGGTAAACTTGGAGATCTTGCCTGAATATATTTCCTCTACAACTTGCTTGTGGTTGCGTATCAAATTTTAGGTTAGAAATAATTTTCCTTTAGATTTTTGGACACATACTGTCCCATTGTCTTCTAGCTTGGGGTATTGTTGACAAAGGCAAAGCCATTTTGATTTATAATCCATTGTCTATGCCTTGATTATTTTTCTCTGGAAGATTATAGGATCTTTTCTTTCTCACTAATCCTCTGCAATCTCATAATGAAATTTCAGTCTAAAAACTTGGGTCTGGGCAGCACCTGTGGCTCAAAGAGTAGGGCACCAGCCCCATATACCGCAGGTGGTGGGTTCGAACCAGGCCCTGGCCAAACTGCAACAAAAAATAGCCAGATGTTGTGGCGGGTGCCTATAGTCCCAGCTACTCTGGAGGCTGAGGCAAGAGAATCGCCTAAGCCCAGGAGTTGGAGGTTGCTGTGAGCTGTGAAGCCACAGCACTCTACCAAGGGCAATGGAGTGAGACTCTGTCTCTTAAAAAAATAATAGCCGGACATTGTGGCAGGCGCCTGTAGTCCCAGCTACTCGGGAGGCTGAGGCAAGAGAATTACCTAAGCCCAAGAGCTGGAGGTTACTGTGAGCTGTGATGCTACAGCACTCTGAGGGCGACAAAGTGAAACTCTCTTTTAAAAAAAAAAAAAAAAAAGGAATTTTTATTCTCCCTGCATGGTCCTTACTTACTCCAAATTGGTCTCGCTTTTCCTCCTCTGATTTTCTGCTTATAATTTAAGAATTGGGGATTAAAAAGCTGATTGCCAGCCCCAGGTTTCTGGGAGGGGCTTACCCGCTTAGCTTCATTTTAGGATGATCTGGTCCAGTGGTCATTCTGGGTAATCCTCATGTTAGTACCTCTGGATTCTTCTTTTTTTTTTTTTTTTTTCTGTCCCCTCTTCTGCAATAATACAGCTGCCCGCCTGTGTTTAAGATAAAATGTCTTCGGTTCTACTCCCTGAGACATACAGCTGCCAACAGGATGACCCCTCTGGTCATCCATTCTTTCAGGCTGGTCACATTCACCAGCGAAGATTCTTCTCCCTTCTTGCCAAGAAGGGAGAAAAGACAGGGGTCCAACATGCTGACACTCAGTCCCTCTGTTCTGTCACTTCACTTGCCTTCATCTGTTTTGGCTTTCTTAAGACCAGAGAGCTCTGCGGAGCCATCTCCAGAGAAGGAGCCTGTGACCTTCTGCTGGGGTAGGAGGGGCAGGTCCCAGCCTCTTGGAATGAGGGAAGGTCCTGGGCATCTAACTGCTTCAGAAGCCACTCCTTGTTTATTATCCTCACCAACTTCCCAGCCTCCGTGGTGCCTGGTGTCTCTGGCTCCTGGGCTTTTGAGAGGTCTGCGATGGAGAGTGGGGTGCTTCTTGGCCTTCTTGACAGCTGCCGGGACTCACTTTTCTCTGATATGCTAAGATATGTGTTGCCTCCCTCTGCTTTCCAGCCCCTCGTGTGCTGATGCTGCTGTCCCCTCTGTCAGTGCCCCATCTCTGCAGGGTTAGACCTGTGTGTGAATATCCCTCATTCTGTCATGCTGGCAAGGGTTCAGGAAAGAGTGTGGGTCTATGTCCAGTCTGCATCTTTACCCTGATGTTCACATCATTTTCTTATTCTTGTTATATTTGTGCTTTCACTATTATTATTATTTTTTTTTTTTTTTTTTGAGACAGTCTCACTGTGTTGCCCTTGGTAGAGTGCCGTGGCATCACAGCTCACAGCAACCTCAAACTCTTGGGCTTGGCTATTTTTTTGTTGCAGTTGTCATTGTTTAGCTGACCCAGGCTGGGTGTATGTGGCTGGCGCCATAACCACTGTGGTACAAACGCCAAGCCTTTCACTTTTTTTTTCTTTTTTTTTGAGACAAAGTCTCAAGTTGTCACCCTGGGTAGAGTGCCATGGTGTCATCATAGCTCACAGCAATCTTCAGCTCTTACCCTCAAATGATCCTCTTGCCTCCATTTTTCTATTTTTAGTAGAGACGGGGTCTTGCTTTTGCTCAGGCTGGTCTTGAACTCGTGAGCTCAGGCAAGCCACCTGCCTCAGCCTCCCAGAATTCTAGGGTTACAGATGTGAGCCACCGCGCCCAGCCCTGTGCTGCCACTTTTATTTGTCTGACTCTTGATTTGTCTGCCACCTGCGTTAGACTATAAGCTCTGTGAGGCCAGTGTGTGTATTTATTTTCTCCATTTCTACCCCCACCCATTTTATCATTATTGGCAAGAACGATCCTTGGTACTTGACAGGCACTAAGAGATACTTACTGGATATTTTAACTAAATTCTGCCCTTTGTTGGATCTGGAACTTCCTCTCATCCCAGAACAGACGGCCCGTCTTTTGTGGTGTCCTGGGCTTCCCCCACATGGAGCTGAGCACTCTGTCCTGCCCAGCTGTGTGGCTGCACCAGGTTAAAATTCACCTCCTTTGGTCCAGGCAGGCAGTTCCTGCAGATGGGGTGTTGGGTCAGTGATGTGGAACCCCTTCCTCTCTGGTTTGAGAAATGTAGTTGGGACTTTGCAGCCAGCCTGTCCATTCCATGTCCTTTTGAAAGTTTGTTTACATGAGCGTGGTTGTGTGAACAGGAAAACAGCAACTTATTCTCTGGGGGCACTTGACTCATTCCTAATGCTCTGAAAGCTGAGAATTAATGGTCATTAAGGAGCATTTTTCTTTTCAATAGCTTTTCTGTTGACGTCCTTGAAACAGTTCATCTCTCTTCATGGGAGGTGAGCCTGGGGAGCCTTGAGCTTGGCACCAAGGTCCCCGAGGCTGTTGCTGGCAGTGCCTACGGCCCACTTGGGCAGCCAAGGTGGTGGTGGCATTGTTGGTGGTAAACTAACTCTGGCGTAATCTTAGGACTGGGCTTCATAGGATTAGAAGGATTCGAGAAGCTGAGGCTTCTCTTCTTTGCTGTCATACCTGCTTCACAGGGATGTCAGGAACAAGCTGTCATACCTGGCACCAAATTCAGCACGTGAGTGGCATTTGGGAGATGTTGGCTATTGTTGTTGTTCCTAAACAGGCCATAAACCCCTTGCCTGGGCCAGTTCAACACTGCCCAGGTACCTTAGGTAGCTTCCTGCAAACCCTCCTCAAAAGTTAGTTCAGAGCCTGCAGAACAGAAGTGGATATCTGGAACCTTCCGTTAGGCTAATCCTTCCAAAAGAAGTGAACTTGAGTTGTTATAAGGCAGGAGCTCTAAAGAGTAGACTGAATTGGTCCAGACAAGGAATTCAGTATTCCAAATCAAGAGGGAAAAGTCCAACGCCCCGTTGGAAGCAGCCTAGTGGGAAGCAGGTGGAGGGTGTGAATAAGAAAGTGTATAGGCTGAATTCAAAAGGAGCAGTGGAGGTGCTGAACCCCCTGGTGAAGAGGTAAACATTTAATCAAGTTAACTCCTTGTGGTGCTGTGATGTTCCAGTGTGGCTGGAGCTATGGAACAGCATTACACACACGTAGCACACACACAGCCAGGGGCCCCAGCACCCACCCCAAGTGTGTGCCCCTCCATCCTCTGGCAGGAAATTGCCGGTATGAACTTGGCATGCGTGGAAGTGACAGACATCTTTCAACCGTTACTATATATCAGGGGTGGCGAACAAGTTCGACACAAAGAGCCAAAATTTTAAACTGTGAGAGTCAGAGAGCCACACCACGCAGTGACCTGCCAAAACAGACAAACACTCACACAAAAGCATATAATTTTAACAATAATATATTA
>CAUYPK010074930.1:0-14349 GCA_963574355.1 Loris lydekkerianus
CCTGATTTCACTTCTACTTTTCTCAAGTTTAACAAGAAATATAGGAATATTTGTGTGTTGCTCTAATTCAATTTCTGACATTCTCATGACAACACACAAAAACACACAACAACAATAATGAACACATGTCAGCAAGACACTGCCACACATCAACATGAGCACAACTGTGAGGTACTGATAGTTCATGAAACCTTACTGATTTATTTATACAATACTGCCAATGTAAGTGCAAGGTGGCAACTTTGCAAACTTATTTGTCAGAAATCCACGTGTACAGCTGTAACAGTAGCTCAGTCACATTGCCCTTTCAAACCTACTACCTCTTATAATATTACAAACTAAAGCGGTATGCTAGACAAACACACGGCCAAACCAAGCACAGTATCCACGTAATTCAACTCCTGGCTGATAGCCTCCATCTTTATTGATGGAACCCTCAATTCTTTAGATTTAATTTGCTAATTTTGTACTTCTATTATTAAGTATATGTCCTCACCCCACACTCATGCAAATGGTGACCATGTGTAATGATGGATAAGTTAATTAATTTAATTGTGGTAATCATTTGACCGTGTATGTACATATCAAATTATCACATTGATTCTGTATGTAGTCTATTCGATGTGTGCTCTGAACATATAGAATTTTTGTTTGTCAACTTTGCCTCCATAAAGATTAAAAAATGTTTTGTACATATCCAGCTACTAGCCCCCAGACACTTAGTAATATCAAAATATGAGTGTCCATCCCATTGTAGAAATATTTTACATTCTCCCTAAGTCTTAAAGTGTCAATCATGTTTTAAAATTTTTGCATGAGAGGTTAAATTTTTAAACTCACTAATAATAAATAAATAATTTAAAATGGAATTATATTAAAACAAATCTAATAGATACATTATAGATTATAAATGTTATATAAATTTACATTAATTAAAGTAGATGTTTAAATCTAATTTCTCACTTTTTAAAATCTGTCCTCCTCAGTATAACACAACATTCAATCAAATAAAAAAAAAATATCAGGCATGCATGCTCTGCTTTTCTATCTTTCACACTTATTTTGATGAAACTATTGAGAAGCACTAACATAAAATGACCTACCTTGCATTTCCAGAAACCTATCAAGCATGTTCAACCGTTTATGGAATTATAAACTCTGCCTAATTTATTGTTTAAAACCAGTGATGTGTATGTCACTATGAAAGTTTTGAGACAGACCATTATAACACTTCAAAGAAACACAGTAAACGGTATCCTTTCTGATTCACCGTGAAAGTTTCAACTTGCTTGGCTTATGGGTGCTGGTGGGAGGGCTTCATTTGTTTCTGTCCACACAGACTTTACACTTCTTGTTTTTTGTAGCTTGTCAAAACTTTGTAATGACCCACATATCTCCACTCCGTTCAACCAACAGGTATATTGTTTGTCTTCTCTGTGCCAAGATCTGTGTCAAAGGCTGAAGAAGCCTTTGCAACATAAATAGCCTCAGGCATCAAAGCAGTAAAATTGGTCATGGGGAGAGAAGAAGTGAACTCAGAAGACTTGTCCCTGTCCTAGGTTTAACATTCATGCCTTTGCCTGCCCACAGATACCATGGTGCAGAGTCCATGCCAAGGAAGACCTTTACAGTCTGGCCAAGTTTTAGGTTTGCGTTTTATGTGTGGCTAGTCATTGAGTCTAGCTGACCTCCCACTATTCATAGTTAACTTCAGCTATAATTTATTGTACTTCAGGAGTAAAATGAGATGTTTTGGGGTATTATTGAATGTGATGATTACCAAGGTCTCAAGATATATCTATCTCAAATGTCGGGGGTTTTTTCTGCAGACATTTGTAGAAAGATGAGTAGTTTAAATACTTTAAGGAGGTTTCTAACTTTCAGAGATTTATGTACTGCTATAAAGTATGAATTTTTTCTCCCCATGAAAAGAGAGAAAAGCTCAAATCCCATCTGCCCATCTCTTGCATTCATTTTTTTTTTTTTTGTCTAAATATCAAGACCTTTTTTTTTCAAGATTTTTGAGTGGTTTTTTTTTTTTTTAACAGCTTGAGGGAAGGGGTCCGATAAGGCTGGTTCACATGGTTTAAGCAGCTATTTAGCCTGGTCCCATCTTTTTATTTGCAGTTGCTGCTGGGTCTAGTTTGGCTTTCCATAGTTGGGCATATGTGTGTAATTGTGTTATTTAATATCCAAGTAAAATGAATCTTTTTTAGGTAGGAAAAAACTTCCCTGTGCCAGTCAGTGGTGGATATGGGGGACAGATTCCTAGGAATTATAAATCTTTACTGTGAAGTTTAAATTAGGCTCCAGCCATGCTAATTGAATGGGGTAAGGAAGAAGTAATAACACTTGTACATAAGATGTAGTCACAATTCCCAAGGAAGGAATGAATGCAACCATCCACAATGCCATGTGCCATATTATTTCTTTTATTTGGGAACTATTCTTATTACCTATTTTCCCTCAGGTTTTGAGAAGGATTCTCAGTACATAAAGTTTGAAGGACAGGGGTGTTGGAATTATAATCTAATTTTAAATCTTAACTCTGTCATTTTTAAAGCAATATTTAAACCTGTGTGATCCTCTTTCATTATAGGCAAAATGATGATAATGATTATGACACCAGTATCTTAAGAATAACATTAGTAATAACAAAATGCAATGATGAATGTAAACTGGGCTCAGTGGCTTATGCCTGTGATCCCAGCATGTTGGGAGGCCAAGGTGGGAGGATTGCTTGAGGCCAGGAGTTTGAGACCAGATTCAACATTGTAAGAAAACCCTATTTCTACAAAAAAGAAGGACACTTATCCAGGTATGATGGTGCACAACTGGAGTCCCAACTACCAGAAGGTGGTAGGCTGAGGTGGGAGGATACCTGGATCCCAGGAGTCTGAGGTTGCCATGAGCTATGATGATACCACTGCACTCTGTCTGGGGCAACAAAACAAGGTGCTGTCTCAAAATAAATGAATAAACAAATATATAAATAAAAATAAAATCTATCATGAAGTGCTTGTCAGTACAGAAAATGCACCAATTTAATTCTTCTGTTTTTATAGTCTTGTTAAAAAATACAAAACAAACTGTTGAAATTATATGATGGCTCACAGATAACTTCTCTTTTTGATAGAGTTGCATAATACTGCCCCACTATTACCCAATTCACATACACAGTATAAATAAAGACCATTTTAACTCTAAATATCCTGGGTATTTAAAGTATTCGCTATATATACCAGTTTAGAACTTTGTACCTGCTCCTGTCTTTTCATTCTGCTCATGATGGGGATCAGGTCCTCACCTCTTTCGGCCTTTATTGCACCTGGATGGATGCTATCTGCTTTAAGTTTAATATTTTCTCTATTTTAATTGAAACTAAAGAGCTACGCATGGTATCACTTATGGCTGGGACCCTCCTAACCTCAGAAACAGTACATTTGATTCAGCTACTCTCACAGAACATTCTTGACAGCTCTGAAAAGCTCTGCACATTGTGTTTCTTAAAAATATCTTTAATTGGTATTTCTGAGTAAGCCAACAATATAAGGCCACTATAAAATGAGATATGGAGAGTCCAAGAACATGAATGTATATGTAAAAGTATATTTATTGCAGTGCTAAGTATAAGAGCAAAACAAAAGGAGAAAAAATTGAAAAACAGTTAAATATCCCCTAATAGGGGGATTATTGAATCAATTATGGTTCATTCCCACATGAAAACATAAAGAACATCACAACATGGCAACTTCTTGCTTTTTGTTTAGGCTGCAGCCCCAGTGCTGTAAGAATTCCCTGCCTATAGAAGTCACTCATTTTTTTTCTGATTATTAAATTTAATGAGTTACTTGTGTATTTTTTGACTTGGAATAATGTCCCTTAAAAGTGAAAAAAGTGAGCTATTTAAAAACACAAAAACAAGACATGAAGTGCTAGGTGGCTTATAAATGCAAGTTTGTACTGGGACAGTAGACAGGTCGAGGGGCACGCATATGAATATTGCTTGATGGGTACACAAAATGGGGCAGAGACAATAGGGAGATAAAGATTTATTTTTGTTTGAGACAGAGTCTCACTATGTTGCTCTTGGTAGAGTACTGTCTCATCACAGCTCACAGCAACCTACAACTCTTGGGCTTAAGCGATTGTCTTTCCTCAGCCTCCCAAGTAGCTGGGACTACAGGCACCCACCACAACGCCTGGCTAAGGAGATAAAGATTCTTTTAAAAGAATTTTTAAAAACCAAAGCTTAATTTCCTTGTTAAGTAAAAATGAAAAATGTAAAGTTCAATTCTCGTTTTTTCATATATACAAAATTTTAATATTTATCTAAAAAAAGAAAAAACATGGAAAGTATTCAATTTATTTGGTAAAAGGATTATAAGCACTGCTGTCTGGAATTTATTATTTAACTTATTTATAAAGAGAATGAAGTATAAAAATAAATAAAAAAGCATGTAATCTCATAATCCAGTTATAATAAATAGTACAAAGAAGTTTCATTCCTTCCAATTGTTTGCTTCTTTTCTTTCTCTTTCTGTCCTTCTCTTTTCCCTCTCTTTTTGCTCTTTCTTTCCTTTTCTTTCTTTTCTCTTCATATGTTTTCTTTCCTTTAATTCCTCCTTCATTTCTTCATCTATTTACTTACATGTCTATCTAATAGAATTGGGATCACACCATGGATGCAGTTTTGTAATATTATATTATTATTATCATTATGGAAACTTTTGGTTAACTTTTGATGTCTTTTAAAATAAGACTTTGTTTTGCCACTATATTCCACATCATATAGAGGTACATAGTTATCAATTGAATATGGCTTGAACATTTAACTATGGCTTAGACATTTGGGCACCATCGCATTGTGTTGAATTTCTATTGTTTTGCATGTGACCATGACCCTCCTTAAGACAGACTGAGAATCTGATTTATCTTTAGGCTTTGTGTTTCCAGAAGAATAGCTGTAAACACTAAGTGCTCAATATATTATTACTTTTGACTTTAGAAATCAATGAGCACATTCTCCTGTCTTGAATGTAAACTATGTCTAACATGAAGATCAATTATGGAATTTACAAATTAAGATTCTATTTGCCTGTCTATTAACAGAAGAACTTTTTGGAATAAAACAATACTCCTTTGATTAAAACTATGAGTGTTTTTAGTAAAGAATAATGTTTGTATTTCTTTAAGTATGCCTTAATATTATAGGCATAATACATGTATTAGGAGGATCCAATTTAAAGCAACAGTTGAATGTTTTGTCACCTATGATCAATACAAACATTGTCAGATAGCAAAATATCATTTCCTTTTTAAAGAAACAAATGTTTCTAATGTATGGATCTGTATATTGATGCTATCAACATGAGCTCATGTCTAGTCTTTGATCTGTGTGCGTGCGTGCATGCGTATTACTTTTCCCACCTTTGTTGAAGGGCAAGTGGCAAAATATTATTTCCCAAGAACAGGTGACAAAGGAAAAAATGTTTCACATTTTAACTGCAGAGAGAATTGCAAGGGAAGAAAAATCATTAACTTAGGGGGAAAAAAGTCACAGTAGCATTATTACTTGAGCCATGCTCTTTATGAGGAAAATGAAGAGTTAAAAATTATAATGTTAAAACTTTTAAGAGAAATAAAACATTAATGCATACAATCAGGGATTGGTGGCCTGAATTATTCAGAGTATTTACCTGTACAATTCTTATTCCATGGATATTGGCTTAAATTCCTATTTTGCCTGATAAATATTTCATTCTGAGTTTGACCACATTGAAGTAGGCATGGAGCATTCAAAGGTTGTTAAATCTCCATTTTTGCTGAAAAAAGATGAAATCTTTAACAAACTTGTTCAAATAAATAAGAGGTGAATACCAGAGAATGTACATGTATTCATCTAAAAACGGAAGGCCCAGAGGGAAATTAAAGCATATCCTCAGGGCTAGCACTGCTAAATATATACCCACTCCGTGAAGTTTAAAAGAATCTTTGTTGTTTTGTGTTATTCCTGTAGATTGGTGAATGGTGATGTATGAAGCAGCACTGTTCTGGCTGAAATGAAATAATACATGTGTGTATACTCTATAAAAATATAAATGTTGTAAATACTTAGGTACTGTCATTACCTATTATTGTGTCTATCCTATAAGCAAGTGTATAATCCAGATATTGTGGACAACCCTTAGCCAATACTATAGTCATCTAGATTATGTGGATACTACGAACACTTCAAAATATAATACCCTGTAGTGGGACACAGATCAATCAAAAAGAATCAGTGCCCTAATATCCACAGCAAGAAAGACAATGAGAAAATCTGTCCTGTATGTTCTTTATCATTCTGTTCTCAAGGGAGATTCTCCAACACAAAACTTTACATAACTTGCATGTTCCATTTAACACTATAAATTAGATCCAGCACATCAACTGCTTTCTCTAACCGAAGTATACTTATTTAAATTGCAGTCGATTCAGAAAATATCTGGATAAGCTGAAAAATTGTTCAAGAATTTAAATGATTTCCATTTTTACAAATATTAGTTAAATTGAGATTTTGCCACCCAGCTTTCTCCAATTTTTTGCCCTCTCTCTTCTCCTTTTTTTTTTTTTTAATTAAATCATAGCTGTATACATTCATGCAATCATGGGGCACCATACACTGGTTTTATAGACTGTTTGAGCCCTCTCTCTTCTATCTTTCATTGTCTGCCATTAAGTTCATTGAAATTAAAGACCATGTCAGTCTTCTACACATATTAGCTAACACTGGTCAGCTAACAAATTAAACTTCTGCTAGATTCTTTAATAAAAACTTGATGTCAAGAATAAAAATAAAGCTTTCTACATTTACAGCACTCTTTTTTTCCAGTTTGAAAAAGTATGAAAAGCCATTTAGAAATCAGTGGTCAGGTAAGTGTGCAAACAATACATTTTCAAGAGAAAATTTACTTATAAAATGAATACTTAAGAAACTAAAATTAAATAACTATATAGAATTTTCCCCATGTCCTTAACAATAATAGTTTCTCTACAGATTATATGTGTTTCTGTATATTTCTGTTGGAAAACTGACTTTGAGTATACAAAATTAGGACAAATTTTTTTGGCACTGCTTTAGTTGACGCTGTGGTATTTTTTCTCAGACTCATGAACTAGTGAGGAGAGTAGGTGATTCTGGGTTGATTTACAGAGCATCAGCTTATCTTTGCAACAGGAGAGCTAGAAAAGAAACTAATAACAAAAGAAATAAAGAAAACAAACATAAAAATCTTATCTTAAATAACAAGAATCCCTACATATTTTTCAGAATAAATCATAATGAAATATCTGAAGAGAAGACCTAAATTCCCAGCCACAATCTCCATATGTTGGCCATAATTCCCACTGTTGATCCTTTCCGTAGTTTCTCCACACTTGTGCAGCACGTCATCAATTTCCTTCACTGATTCGAAATCTGCCTCCAAAATAGTCAGGTACCAATGGAGGCAAGATTACAAGCATGAGGCTGAACTGTGAACACCAGAAGGAAAAAAACAAACAGAATCAAGGGCACAAACAAAAAATTGTGTGTGTGTGTGTAAATAATATACCCAAACAATATGTAGTAAATATATAGAAAGTCATGCATCAGGTGGACAGGGCACAGTTACCAATGCTATAGCCATGACTTTGGTTTTGTTATCATAGTACCAGATTTTCAGTGTATTTTGTATTCTGTTTCAGCATTAGAGAGGAAAGGAAAGGAAACCAGGGTAATTCCCTTCTTTTTGTTTATTAAATTTTGTTTTGATATAGAATAGGTATACATATGCATATCTTGGGGGGATATGTGATGTTTTGATACCTGTATGCAATATGTAATGATCAAATCAGGGTAATGGGGATATCTATTACCTCCAACATTTGTCTTTTTGTGCATTGGAAACATTGGAATGCTTCTCCCCTAGCTATTTTTAAATATACCAAAAATTCTTGCTAACTATAATTCCCCTACTGGACTACTGAATTCTCTTACTTATTCCTTGTATCTAAGGGTATGTTTGTAACCATTAACCAGCTTCTTTTCATTTTCCTCCTTCATCTTTGTCCTCTGCCAATCCTCAGTCTTATTTAACTGTTTTTTCTACCATTCCTCAACTTAGGCAAAGGAAAAAACTTAGGATCATAAAAGATCATAAGAAAGAATGTTCACATTGAATGCTCTGAAGTAGACATTACTTGCTGAGTGCACTAAGGGATATGAGATTTTTCTGTCCCTTGCTTACCTTCAGGTGGCTGGAAAAGCCAACTGGTGGAAAGAGTTTATAGCGCTCAGGAAGTCAAGCTGTTGTGCACTGTGAGGTGGGCATGAACACACACAGCATACTGCCATGAAGTGGAGCGTAAATATAAAACAGAATTTATTGTGAGGAAAAACCTAGAAGCAGAAAAGCATTATGCAAGTTCCCCCGAGGTCTCATTATTCCTCACAAAGATGTACCCAGGCTGAGCACAGTGGAGCTCGATAGAGGCCTCCTTCCCCTTCCTGCTCCTCAGATTTACAGGGAAACTGGGTGATGGAATGCATCTCTTTGACTCTGTAACAATGATAATTTTCTGGCCAAGGACGTGGCCTCAGTAAGAAGAAATTTCTGGAACTCTGTGGCTAGTCCCATCCTATCTGCTGATGTAGCTCAAACATACTGAGCCCGCCGAACCTGGGAGGACCAGCTTTCAGGGCTACATGGATGTATCTCTCCTCACAGGCACAACTCTCTGGCACATTCTATTGCAATGAAGAAAGCTTTAATTTAGAGCTTGTCTCAGTCAACAAGACACCTGTGGAAACAGTCCTCTGCTCTAAAGTCTGCTGTCTGTGCCCCCTCTACACATACTCAGAGGCCGCAGTCAGCTGCAGAAAGCTACCCTGTACAGTTGGGAAGACAGCTCTTTGAAAACCCATTCTGTATGTCACATTGATGCATCACCTTATCTCAAGGAAGGAGCCCTTCCAGGACAACTAGTTGCTGAGAGGCAAAGCTCATCATTTTGAAGGGCTAGGTGAAGGCCAATTTAATTTCCTCCAGGAGAAAATGTCACCACCACCACCACTGGTAAGGGCAGAGGATTCAGAGTGAAATTTGGCTACATCTTCACACAAAGTTGCTCCTGGAAGAGAAAGGCATGATTTATGACCAAAGATCCAGCATTTTCCCATAGAGGATTTATTTCATTTAAGAAATAAAAGGAAAAGGGAAAGGTATTTAAACAAGAGAATTGCTAGGTTTTGTTGATGATCAGAAAACCTCCCCTGCCATTTGGCTATAATAAAAAAGTAAACTGAATAAAAACAACCTGCAATTGCTGTGATCGTGACTGAGAGGCAGAGAGATTAACATCTCCCCAAACAAGATTCACTAATGATGCCTCTCCTCTCCGAACAAGGAAGCAGCATGGTTTCTAGATACCAGATTTAATTTTACATTTCTCAACAAACTATGAGTTTCAGGTAAACACACACACACCGTCTTGCATAAGAGTAGAATTGTTACATGAGTGTCCTCAACTCAAGTGGCATGCCCTTTTAAAATTTTGAAACATCAAAAAACTTACTGTACAAGCGGGATATTTTAGTATACTAGATGTTTTGAACTAAACAAGTTCACTAAAGCAAATTGAAAATAAATAGGAATGTCTTTTTAGTAGCATCTTTTTTTTTTTTTAATTAAATCATAGCTGTGTACATTGATATGATCATCATACACTAGCTTCATAGACCATTTGACACATTTTCATCACACTGGTTAACATAGCCTTCCTAGCATTTTCTTACTTATTGTGTTAAGACATTTACATTCCACATTTACTAAGTTTCACATATACCCTCGTAAGATGCACTGCAGGTGTAATCCCACCAATACCCCTCCCTCCACCCACCTCCCACCTCCCTTCCCTCCCTTTCCTTCATCCCCCTATTCTTAGGTTGTAACTGGGTTATAGCTTTCATGCAAAAGCCCTAAATTAGTTGCATAGTAGGGCTGAGTACATTGGGTAATTTTTCTTCCATTCTTGAGATTATTAGGCAGTAACAATGTTTTTTAAAGATGCTTTAGAAAAGTGTGTTTTTAATTTGGTACATAATATAAACTCTACTTGTATCAAGAAAATGTTTTTCTCTAGGTTGTTTTCTGTAGATGGGTATCCAGTATACATAAAATGTAGAAATCTAAAATCTATACCTACCTCATCACATTGTTACTGGGATTCATTGCTTAGCTGATAGTAGCTGTTACTGTTTTTACTATGCTTTTCTGAGATTTTCATCTGTTTCTTTTATCTTTCCTGATTTAAATGTTATGTCATTGTATTTGTTTTATTCATCTCAACTCTAGCTTTTCTTTTCTTTTCTTTTCTTTTTCTTTTTCTTTTTCTTTTTCTTTTTCTTTTTCTTTTCTTTTCTTTTCTTTTCTTTCTTTCTTTTCTTTTTTTTTTTTTTTTTGACACAGAGTCTCTTGCTGCTGCCTAGGCCAAGGCTCAGCCTAGCTCACAGCAACTTCAAACTCCTGAGAACAAGTGATCCTTCTTCCTAAGCCTCCTAAGTAGCTGAGGTTATAGGTGCCTGTCACAATGCCTGGTTAATTTTTCTATTTTTAGTAGAGATAAGGTCTTACTCTAGCTCAGGCTGGTCTCAAACTCCTGAGGTCTAGCAGCCCACCCACCTCAGTACTCCCAGAGTGCTAGGATTACAGGTGTGAGCCACCATGCCCAGATGATCTATTTTGAATTTTTGCTCCAACCAGTTTGTATCTCTTCCAGATTCATGCTATTTTTCCACTTAATGAACACTGGATATGGGTGATGTTGAACAAGAAAGGCCTGATAATGGAGTTCTTGAAGTTACCCTTAGAAACTTCCTTCATCCTTACCTGTGTAATCAACACTATTTTTAAAGGGTGGTAGAAGAAGCCCCCCAAAATATGCCAGTTTGGTATAAGGATTGTTTCTAGCCAAAGACCCTTGAAAAACAGAAGATGTGGGAAGGGGATTCTAATCTCTCATTTACTTCCTAAAAACAGATGGTTAAAAGCTTTCACTTGAAAGATACCATCCCTTTACCAAAAGAAAATGAATGTTCTTCTACAAGGAGTTACAGCTGACAGAGTTCTGCACAAACAGACCTTTTCAAAACAAGTCTTATCTCCCTTTAGCCTCCTCACATAATTTAATTACTTTTCGACAATTATGTTCTGTAGTTCAACCTAAGATAAAAGCACTTAAGTTTCAGCAGTTCATTGGGTCTTCATTTCCTTATGAGAACTTCCAGTCCATGTAAAACTTATGTTAAATTAACATTCTTCTCTCTGGTTAATCTGTGTCATGTCAGTTTAAATTCTGAGGCTCACGGAAAAACCCTAAGAGTATGGAAGAAAAATTTTGACTCCCCTACACTTTAATATATTCAGTCAACATTCTTTCATTCATTGACCTATTTGTTGCCTTCTCTATGCTGTGAGATTGCACCATATCCATAAGAAAACCATGCAAACGTCTTAAATTTATGTGCACCGAAACTATGTCATTCTTCTAATCTACCAGTTTAATACCTCTGCTCACAAAACCTAAGCTAAAAACAAACAAAGAAAAGGTGGGGAGGAATAGTACAGGAACTTTATTTCAGTTCAACAAATACCTATTGCATACTGCAAGGTGGCAATCTCCAGGAAGCAAAGAGGAGCCCACCTAAGTCTTAATACTGCTGAGCCATTCCTGGGCACAGTTACACCTGTTATACTTTCTGTGCAGTATGTGGTATCAAATTGGATTTGGCTGTGTTACTGTATATTAGTATTCTGTCTACATAACTTTCTGTTGTCATACAGTAGCACTCAAGGGAAAATATCTTGGCTGACCCTATTGTGTATTCTCAGCACCCCTATCCACGATTCTGTATACTCATGGTATTAACAGACATGGAAAATAAACCATTTCAGAAGGAATTGCACCAAGTATTGAATGGGAAGGCTATCTACAAATTCCTACTTTGAAATCTACTGAGTCCATTTTCAATAGGAAGGTAATATTTTTCTAGCACAGTCAAACCACAGTGATGGTGGAAAGCCTTAGAAAAATGGGGATAGGTAAATTTAGTAATAGGCGCGATTATATTTTGTCCAGGTAATAAGTGGCTCTTTTGAAATAAGACAGAGCTGATCATTTCATTATTTGATTAGAGTATTCTAATTGTGCCCTGTCAATCAGTTAATTCCCTGCTAAGTATCACAACACATTTAGAGAATCAAATGAGGATGCAGAGAATAGAAACCAAGCAACACTTTCCTATTTTGTGCAGACAGTGCTAATTGACCTTTATCCTGTTACTTTCAAGGCAATTAGGAAAGATAATCATAGCTTAAGAAACTTAGGACAAGCTAGAGGGAAGAGTAACAGAACAGATGGAGACAGGGATATATTTTGCCTTGGGAAAGTTGAGAAATACCATTGACTAGTCCTCCATAATGTTGGGAGTGGGAAGGAATTTCTACAAATAAAGTTGCATATGAGGCATTTACTGCCTGACAAGTTTGTGTGAACTCATTCTAGAAAAAGTGCTATAAACCTCATTGCTGAATATCATGATGTCACGTACAAAGTATTCCCCCTTGTGAGATTATGCACCAATACCAGTGCATATCCACCCTTAAAAGAAATTTTGGAACTCTTTTTCTGGAATGGTCATTAGAGATATTGTCACATGGCACACAAAAACACAGGACAACAATAATGAATGCCACACATCAAGACACTGCCACACATCGGCACAAATGTAGCTGTGAGACACTGATTTATGAAGGTTTCAAATCTTACCAACTTGTTTACACAGTGCCTCTATCACATGGTGGCCAGTTTGAAAACTTTATTGTCAGACTTTGTAAGATGACAGCTCTGAAGGTCATTTTGTGGGTTTGTGCATAGCCTTCCAAGTGGAGTACTTCTAAGGGGATTGTAGTAATATTCAGCAGTGAGGTGTGTAGAATTTTTTCTAGGATGATTCATGAATTTAATTGTCAGGACTAAGTATATATAGGACATAGAAACTTCAGATTCCTGACTGTATAATAAATCACTTGTCTTAAAATTTAGGTGAACATCCATGACCTCTATTCATTTATTTCAAACAAAAGCATAGTGGCATCTGATGTGCAGTAGTTCTAATGTTCAAACCAGACATTTTTCTGAATTGAGGCCAAAGCAAGTAAACTCATTATTTGTTAAGAAAAATGACAGATGTCACCTTTAGGAGCTATTGTGTTTCCCTCACACACCTCTGCAGTTCTGGTTCTTGAATAATAGGGACCTGGGCAACACTAGGTTTTAGAATTAAATGGGTTGAATCATAATGGCAAGAAACTGCCTTTTCATATTCCTTTGTATCTCATCTTGAAACAGGTAGAATAGTTTGGGTACTGTTGGATAAAAGGCATTTATCTATCTGGCCAGCCTGCAATCATGCAATAACTCTCTCTCCCTAGATCAAAGCAATGTGATGCTGTGTCCTGATTCTGTCCTCACCAAGGACTTCATTTTGGAAGCTTAGCACATTATTGGTATAATATATATATGTTTAGTGAATGGCGATAATGAGTTCAAGAGTTTCACAAATGAAAGAATGGGTGGTTAGTAGAGACTTTAAAAGGAAGGGGTTAAGAAAAACATGTGTTGGCAGCTGCAGGTTACGCTAAGAGATAATGAAGGAACAGTGTGTAACTGGAAGTTTCAGTAACAGGACTCCAGCGATGAGTCTTGCATGGGTCCCGTTCTCTATTATACATGCCTGAGAAATCCTCAGACTGAGATACATGGTCCTGGATAAGAGAGAAGGGACCTTTATCAAAAACTTATGAAAAATTATTTAAAAATAAAATTTGCAAAGTTAAAGCACAGTTTTGAAAAAAGGCACCCTATGTTTTGCCAGTTAACTAGTTATCGGCTTTAGCTAAATTACCAAATCTCTTGGTTCCTCACTTTCTTTATATGACATAAGTGCTAATGACGGCCCCTTCACTGATTGATGTCAGTGGTCACATCCATCATTACCCCCAGTTACCACTGAACCCATAGTAAATATTTTTGTTATAGTTAGTTATTTTCACATATATAGCAATATTAATATGTTATTAAAAGTTGTGAGCATAAAATATAAAACACTTTATACTTAAAAAAAAAAATTCGACCAGTATTACTGAGTATCTAGTATCTGCTGAGCACAGCAGCCTTCTGGGAACACAAAGGAAAAGAAGTCATCCAGGAACAATAGCTCAAACCTGTAGTCCCAGATACTCAGGAGGCTGAGGCAGGAGGATCTCT
>CAUYPK010074932.1:0-42366 GCA_963574355.1 Loris lydekkerianus
GGGGCAGTGCGGGGCGGCGGGGTGGTGCGTGCGGGGGGATGACCCGCCGGGGTGGCGCCCACAGGGGTGGAGCCCCCCCCCCCCCCCCGGAGCCCGCTGGGGGACGCACACGGCTCACCTCTGCTCGTCCATCTCCGGTTCCACCAGGATGTTCTCTTGTCGCTCTCTCACTCTCAGAAACACGTACGAATTGAGATCTGGTTTGGGAACTGCCAGAAAACAATACATCATGAGAAAATGCTCAGCCTCCAAGCTCTGTATGGGAGAAGTTGCTGAGATGAACAGTAATGAGCATTCAGGGAACTCTGAGATTCACATGAAAGTTCTGAGACAGGCTGTGCTGTGTCCTCATTTCTCTGCCAGGAGACTGCTGGCAGTGTCCTTTCTGATTCACCCTGTGAAGTTTCAACTCGCTTGGCTTATTGGTGTTCATTTGTTTCCATCTATACACATTTTACATTTCTTAATTTTTTTGTGTATCTCAAAACTTTCTTAATGACCACGGAGGAGGAAAGCCTGGCTCCCTATAGCAACCATGTGCTCAAAGGTGAATGCTATGCTCAGGGACGTCTACCACACATGGTGGGGGACACGAGCCAGCGTGCACATGGTCTCTGAGGATGAGGCCGTGACCCCCAGCAGTGGACGGGCCTCGCACTGTAGCTCTTACATTCAGTGGGGGGTGGGCGGGCAATGTGGGCCCTGAAGGAAAGGGCAGGTGAGAAGTGGGTCTGAGAGGCGATAAACAGCAAGGATGGAGGTAGAGACACACGCGGTTTCAGGAGGAGGGTGCATGGGTCTGGTTAGTAAATACTCTTCCGTGATGGAGTGAGAAGAGAGACTACTAGAAAGCCTGGGTCCTGTGGTGACAGTCTTGAATGTGAGACTGAGGAATACAGGTATAAGCCCGCCTGCGGGTCCCTCATCGGTCAATTACAGGTTCATAGAAATTGCTGCCAACAGTTCAGTTAGTGATGAGGGCCCAAGCCGGCTGCTCTGAGACAACCCCTCCTCCCCCAGAGTTCCATTTGCATCTGAGACACCTCTCAGTCCTCGCAGCCCTGGGTAGGTTTCACATTGCCCTCAGCGCCCTTGTCTACAGGTAGGGGTTCAGGGTGACTGGCTCCAAGGGTCTAGGAGGGGCTCCTGGCTACTTGGGGGCTCTGGGCCTGCAATTCCTGCTTCTCCAGACTCTTCTGGCCCTACTGGTAGCTGCCTGGGTTTCAATGTGCCCCCCAAACCACCGGCATTGTGCTCTACAATGCTCCAGAGGCCTCGGGGGACTGAGGTCATTGGACCAACCAAGCAAGCCCCTGATTTTGTGAGGGCAAGATAGTCCCACCATGCAGCTTCTAATTCCAGGAGTCTGGCTCTTGTCCCTGGGGGACCCAGGACAAGCCACAGGTGAGTGTTTGGGGGGGGGAGGTATGCACCAGTATTGGGGGAACACTGGGATAGTGGCCCAGCCTGCTCTAGGAGTCGCATGTATGCCAGCAGCAGTCCTAAGGCTGATTTAACCACCCAGATGAGAAACCACTGGGAAATGGTTAGGGGCATGGGTCAGGCTCCATTCCTATTCTAAGGTATAGACAAAAGCAGCTGACCAGGGAGGGCCTGGACATGGGCCTGGCCCTTCGTCCCCCTCAGGCAGGCTCAGCAAAGTAACCAGTTCGGAGTCTCAGATCTGGTTCAGATATGGCTCCTGGCCGGTTCAGATCTGGCTACAGGCCTGTGTCCTCCTACGTTGAAGCCCTATCCTAGCACCCCCAAATGGGCTAGGATTTGGAGGCATGGCTGGCTTTAGAAGAGGTAATTAAGTTGAAATGAGGCCGTCATGGCGGGCCCTAATCCCATCTGACGGGTGTTCTTCTAAGAGGAGCTTAGGACACACAGAGGGTAGATTAGTGAGCTGTGAAATGAGACTGAGGGAGCTCGCCTGCCCAGCCCGTCCAGTGAGGGCACACAGAAGGCGCCGTCTACGTGGAGCAGGCTCTCACAGACACTGCGCCTCCTTGGACTTCCCTGCCTGCAGACCTGCGAGTGGCCAGACTGGACGAGACAGTCCCACCACCGCCCCAGCCCAGGCTACGGCAGAGGTGAATTTCCAGGGTCCAGCTGTACCCAAGCTGTAGATCTCGGCACACCCACTTAGCTTTCCAACAAGGTGGACTCCTGTCTCCCTGACAAATGCTTGCTCAGATATGACAAACTGTGAAAGACTAAGGGACAAGGACTCTCTGCCTCAGAGTTAACTATGAGCCAGAGACCCCCAGGGGATCCGACCCTAACCCCTTCCCCAGCTTAGCAGATCGTGGGGGACAGTGAGAGGAGGGCTTAAGGAGGCGCTCTGGCCGAGGTTCACATCCTGGCTGCTGTCCCTCTCTTCCCCACACTCTCCATCCTGTCCGGCTTCCAAAATCAGAGAAACTCACAATGGAAAGATCAGGAACCCTTTCTTGAGGCAATGGGACTCAGTGGAGGCTGCCCTCCCCTCCAGCTCTATCCTGGACTTGTGAGGAAAAGCCTGCCAGCCCCCCGAGAGCAGAGGCAGTGCTGAAACGGTCCCTGTAGCCCCCGTGCTCAAGCACTCCCAGCACAGCACAGACACCCAGGAGACGGCTGCAGAGGGCGGGTGGCTGAGCCCCAGAATGAGTTGCCTTTATAAAGACATCTTAAGAGTCAAATGAATTGTAAGAGGAACTATACCTAACAAATGCAATCAGTGTAACCTGGTTTCTTATACCCTCAATGTATCCCCAACAATAAAGGAAAAAAAAAAAAAAAAAAAAAAAGTCAAACGAGCTGAAGGACACAGAGGCAACAGTGCGACGGCCACCTGTGTCTGCACTTGGGGACTTTCAGAACACGCCTGCTCTTCTTTTTCTGTCTACACACTTAACTTTCTGTATTTTAGAAGAGTGAAGATGCTACTGCAAGGCACCGGAGGGTACGGGGGATGTAAATGGTGGCTCCTGAGCACCTCTGCCTACCTGACTTCAGGAGGTCCACCTTCTGTAAGTTGGGAGGCATATGCTTCAAGGCAACATGTTTAAGGTAATGCTCTGTGCTCGCCATGTACCTGAAAGGCATAAACTCAAACTGCTGTGGCACACACGACGGGCAGCAATCACTAAAGCGACCAGACCCCAGTGGATAGGGCCCCGGACAGGCTTCCTGGACATAACCACCAAGGCTCAGGACCAGACCACAGCAGGGAAGGACGGGTTCCACACCTGCTGCTTACTCACTCTTTGGCAAAGGCAAACTCTTCTGGAGAAAGGCTGGAAGGCTCTCCCTCAGGGCGCGTTTTCTCTTTCTCGAGGACATGAGGGAAAAACTTCTCTATCTGTGAGGATAAATAAAAATCATGAAAGCATCTATCAAAGAAAAGGACACGGACATGAAGAACAGGATGCACAGCCTGCAGCTGGGGAAAGGTGGAGAGGCACATCGTAAGACACGTGCCTGCGTCCCCCGGGACCAACTGCAAACGTGGGGCTGGAGGACAGTAGAGGCTGTGCTCGTAAAGGGCTGAACACAGAACGCTGATCCAATGGGCAGACAGTAGTCTGTGGGGACACCTCTGGTGAAATTCTCTCACTGTTGCTCCCATCTAATTAATGAATCATCTAAGATTTTTATGGCTTGTTTACCAAAACTGCTGAGCATTAAAAAACAGCTACTATATTAGTGATAAGATTGGGACACAGAGACCAGGGAGATAGAGCTTAAGACAGATTGAGTTTCAAGCCCCACATTTAGGGGTCAAAAACTAAGCCACATAAATATAGGACAGGGCCTGGACAAAGTTATCACCTAACTTCAGGAGGGCTGGAGTCAATGAGCTCAGCATGATGCCCCATTACACAGACTGCTGTGATGTGAGTGGCACCACCCAGAGTAAGGAAAATGGTCACCCTGTTTTTCATAAAAGGAGCCAAACTATTAATACAATGGAATACTGTGTTTAGTACCAGGTAGTATAATTTAAGGACACTGACAAACTAGAACCTTTTTACAGGAGAGATCAGGATTGTAAATGTACCCATATGGTTGAAATATGCAGCTGAGAGACTGTATGAAACTTGTGAGCTGTCTTCATGTATCTGAAGCACTCTTGTGTGAAATAGAGAATGCATTTCATTTGTAATAATTAAGACAATGGAACCAAATGAAAAGAAACTTCAAGGAATAATTTTCCAGGGTTAAAACAGGCATCATACAGAATAAGAATGTTTCACAATTTCAGTTATACAAATTAGACAGTTACAGAGCTCAGCAGAATGCCAAGTCATCCTCATCCATTTGACATCGACATTGTCCCTTTGACTGGTGCAAAGTAAGTTTTGAACCAGTTCTCCTCCAGTCAACCAAAGCAAACATCCCTGCTGTTGGCACTGCCCTTTTGTAACTCCCAGGGGACACCGTTCACAGGGCAGCCAAATAGACTAAAGTTGTGCATGGGGTCCCAGAGGGTGGTGCAACGTGTGTTCCATCTGTGCTTCCTGAGGACAATCTCTTGGCCTCCCTTACTCTTTAGCTACACTGTTACTGGGCTCTGAGCAGGCCGGATGCTCCCAGCCTCCAGCCCAGCCTCTCCCCAGGACAGCCAGTGCCAGGTCTGCAGGTATCCCCGACCTTTGCCAGCCGGCACCGCAGGTAGCTGCTCAGGACATAGCGGAGCCTCTCCAGCTCCATCCGGTGGATACTGATCTTCAGATCCTCCTTCTTGACTCTCCTGAGATTTTCTTCCTATTAAAAGAGAAACTAAAGTTTATAAAAAACAAGATGTTTAAGAATTGAGGACCATTATCACTAGCAACATTGAGGACCCAAAGTCTATGTCTCAGTCACAAGAAAACAAAAAAACTCATCAGAGTTCTCATTCACTTTCAAGTTTTTAATTACATAAACAATACCCATTTTAGAAAATGACCATTTGGGTAGAATCTGAACATGGTCAGCCAGAAGGGTCTAGAAGAAGTCGAATCCAACTGGAAAGGAAACAATAATACAGCACATGGAATCCAATCCCACCGTAAAGGAGGTAAGAAGAAACGCCTGGTGGGTCTAAAAAGCAGAGTTAAAACTCTGGCTGGAAAACCACAAAATATCATTTGGAAGCTACTCTGAAGCTGATGATGAGGTAAGCCCAGACCATCCAAGCCAAGGACCACACACTCGAATGTCTACAGGGGCTGGGCAGTGAATGACCTGCCGCGGTCAGCTGCTGTCACACAGAAACGTGGGCCCAGTGATGCCTGCACGTTTTCAGACTTTTCAAGAGAAGCCGATATCCAGATATTTACAGGTACTCTCATGCTTTATAAATACAGATGACTAATTGAATATTTAAAAACGAAACTGGTTGCACCAAGCATAACAGATTTGCTGCCAGACCACAGCCTCTCATTGTGCTGACCAAAGCTTTTAGCTGTGTGGCCCCGAGACCACCAGCTCTTACCATGTGCTCCAGCTGCTCCACAACACACTCCACAATCTCAGGCTTGCTCTCCAGCAGCTCAGGGGCAAACTTTTCATTCATCCAGGCCTAAAAGACGAATGCCGGAAAAATGTGAGCTCCCCTACAATAGGGCAGAGTAACCCTGTGAGTCACACAAACCCCACAAGATCCACAGACGTCCCAGGCAGAGAAAACTGCCTATCAGTTGGAGATATTAAAAAGGCTTTGAAGACAAAATGTGTTTAACGACTGCTTTTCCTCATGCTCTTTCAGTGGGAACGGTGCGTTCACAACCTTATATTCAAACAATATTTAAAAAAAAAAAAGTCACTGTTAACTTCAATGGTCAGGATGAAACCCAGCTGGAGAGGACCCCACCTACTGTTCCCCAACAGCACCTTCCAGGAAGCAGCAGTTCTGCCGCTGCACCAGCCCTGGCCACCAGGGCCACCAGCACCACCTCTGTGTCGAGATCCTAACACTGAGAGAAATCACCCACCTCTCCAGTCCAGAAGCTCAGCACACTTTACAAATACCTTTTCATTCATCATTATTATGTCAGAGAAAACGTATACAGTTGCCTTCATCTTAATGATGAAAAGATATAGATTGAGTAATGTACTAAAAGTCCCCAAATACAAAGGATCACGAGGAAGTGGATGCTCATCTATTCAATAGTTTCAGAGCAAGAGGTTAAGTCTCTAATGTATGACTCGGGCCCAGCTGCTCAGAACCTCTTAGAAATTACTATTAAGGCCTAGAGAGCTGAAATATCTGCAAGTGACTAAGGAAAGCTATACTTATCTTTCAATTACAGGAAATTCACTTTAGCAATTTTTCCGACATCCTTTGGTCTCTGCTTCTCCAATTATCACCACCAACACACATTATGTGGGTCATTACAAAAGTTTTGAGATACACAGAAATCAATAAACATAAAAATAGATGAAGCCTCCCCCACCCCCACCCCGCAACACAGATGAGCTGCGCAGGCTGAAATCTGCACTGATGAATCAGGAAGGACGTTGCTGACTACGTTCCTGAGAAGGGAAATGATGGACCATAGCACAGTCTGTCTCAAAACTTTTGTAGTGACCCACGTATTGGGTGCTGGGTATTATTATTGTTATAAACATCTTTTCCAAATACTTGAGATTCTGTAATAGTGTTGCGGATATATAATGTTAATCAGAAATTAAACCTGAATAAAGAATAACACATGAAATTTTTTGGAAGACTTATAGAGAGCAATTTTTCCTTTTAATTGATTTTATTGAATAGGTACAAGAATATTTATGTAATACATATTTTTATGTTTACATGAAAGACAATGATATAAACACTGTATGTGCATAGCTTCATTAAAGAATATCATTATTTATTTTTATTGTTTATCATTATTTTAGAAACCCCTGTGTCCTTCCCTCCTCAGAGGTAATCATTAGCCTAAATTCAGTGTCAATTTGCTTTGTAGTTTCATCCTATTTGTTTATCTTTCAACATAATGCTTCCCACCCTTTCCTGACAGGAAATTCAAAGAAAATGATAGTGTTTGTATAGTATACCAGGCAGGGTAAAAATGGAGAGATCTGGGAACATCTTTCACTTACACTATGAAATTGTAAAATGATAATCAAACATAAAACATAAGGAAAAATTTATATTAGTATAAAATGTTCAAATAAAATCTTTCCAAAATCTTTAGTAAGAAACTTGTGTTCATCTATGGTCTTCTAAAAAATAACCAGATTCTGTGCTTGAACTGGCAGTATCTGGTTCCTGATCAAAGTATTATTTTAGACAAGGTCTCACTCAGTTGCTCAGGATAGAGGAGCTGGAGTGCAACGGCAAGACCACAGCTCACTGTAGCCTCAAACTTCTAGGCTCAAGGGATCCTCCAGCCTCAGCCTCCATGTAGCTGAGACTATATAGGCACGTGCCATTGGACCCAGCTAATCTTTCTGGTTTTTGTAGTGAAGGGGTCTTGCTATATTGCTCTGGCTAGTCTTGAACTCCTGGCCTCAAGCAATCCTCCTGTCTTGGCCTCCCAAATCACTGGGATTGTAAATTTAAATTACCATGCCGAGCCCCTGATCAAAATTTTTAATAACAACCTATTCATCACTGGTATGGGCTGAATTGTGTCCCCCTGGACAAGGCGACCTAACTCCCAGGACCCTAGAATTGGGACCACACAGGGTGCAGTTGTGCATGAACTTTACAGACACCCTGTATTTACAGACAGGGGCTGGGGTTTTTTTGAGACAGAGTCTCAAGCTGTCGCCCTGGGTAGAGTGCCATGGCATCACAGCTCACAGCAACCTCAAGTTTTTGGGCTTAAGCGATTCTCCTGCCTCAGCCTCCTGAGTAGCTGGGACTACAGGTGCCTGCCACAATGCCCAGCTATATATACATATACTGCAGTTGTCATTGTTGTTTTAGCTGACCCAGGCTGGTTCGAACCCGCCACCCTCAGTGTATGTGGCCGGTGCCCTGCCAACTGAGCTATGAGCACTGCTGAGACAAGGTTTTTAAAAGGATTATTAAAATTGGGTCATGAGGATGGTCCCTAATCCAGTATGCTGGTGTGCTCATAAGAAGAGATTAGGACAGACTCATGCACAGGGAAGACCCTGGGAGACACAGGAGAAGACAGCCTCTGGCAGGCCAAGGGGAAGCCTCAGAAGAAACCAGCTGAGCTTGCACCTTGAGCTCGACTTCCAGAATTGAGAGAATATACTTCTGTCGTTTGAGCCACCTAGTCTATGGTCCTTTGTCTGCAGCCCCAGTAAACTACAACAACCCATATAAAGTGAAACTGCATGGAAAGTAACAACTTTTTTTTTTTTGAAACACAGTCTCACTCTTTTGCCCTGACTAGAGTACCCTGGCTCACAGCAACCTCAAAGTCCTAGGTTCAAGTGATCCTCCTGCCTTAGCCTCCCAAGTAGCTGGGACTAGCTGGTGCCCATCACAACATTCAAACTACTTTTTTCTATTTTTAGTAGAGACAGGCTAGACTCAAACTCCTGACCTCAAGCAATCCTCCTGCCTCAGCCTTCCAAAGTGCTAGGCGTGAGCCACTGTGCCTGATCAAAACAGTAACTTTTAAACCATGTTTTAAAGGCATTCCAGGACATCCTCCTGGAACTGTGCTCATCACTGGCCCACCCAATGGCACCACAGATGGCCCTTAGGCTGTGCCACACAGCATAGGAGCTTGTACCTGGCGGCAGCAGCTGTGCAGGTGGAGGGTCACCTGCTAAGCTGAACTCTGGGCACTGCCCTCTGGGCAATTACCCTCAGGGTGCCGACCAGGAATGCTGACGAGCCCGCCCAGAAGAGCAACCAGTGGGGCTGTGGCTGTCCTGGTAGAGTCACCACTGGGAGGCGTCTGTAGCACACTAGTAGGCCGCGTCTCCCAAGGCAGACAAACTCTGTCTTGAACAATAGTTCTGCAAGTTTGAACTTTACAGTTTCTTTGGCAACTTGTATTTTATTGTTGCATGTACCTGGGAGTAGAATTACTAGGCCACAAAGTATGTACCTTCAACTTTACTAAATAACACTTTTTTTTTTTTTTGAGACAGAGTCTCACTCTCTTACCCAGGCCAGAGTGCTGTGGTGTCATAGCTCAAAGCAACCTCAAACTCCTTAGCTCAAGCGATCCTCTTGGCTCAGCCTCCCAAGTAGCTGGGACTACAGGTGCCTGCCACAACACCTATTTTTTAGAGACAGGGGTCTGGCTCTGGTTCATGCTGGTAAATAATACTTTCTAAAGCAGGCATCCTCAAATTTTTTAAACAGGGGGCCAATTCACTGTCCCTCAGACTGTTGGAGGGCCGGACTATAGTTTAAACAAAAAAACTATGAGCAAATTCCTATGCACACTGCACATATCTTATTTTGAAGTAAAAAACAAAACGGGAACAAATACAATTCACACTGCCTCATGTGGCCCGTGGGCCGTAGTTTGAGGACGCCTGTTCTAAAGTGATTATACTTATTATACTTATACAAATTATGGGGGGTATAAATACTCTACATTTTCCCCACACTTTATATTACTTACCTTTTCATTTCTGCCAGTCTGATAGGTATAAAATATCTCGCAGTGCCTTTAACTTTCATTTTCCTGATTATAAAAAGGTTAAAAATCTTTTCCATGTGCTTATTGGCCATATTGGCTTCCTCTCCTGGGAGATGCCTGTTAAAGCTTCATTTTCCTATGGGGGTCCACAAGGCCCATTTATGTACTGTGGATGATCAGTTTTTATCAGTTATACATTTTATAAATATCTTCTCCCAGTTTGGTGCCTTCCTTCTCTTTTTATTCTCATCAAGGCACATAAACAAAAGTTCCTAATTTTAACGTACTTCCTTTGTGCTTTATGATTTTTGTCCAATAGACCCTCTCCTGATGAAGCAGGAGTTCCTAAACTGCATTCCACACACTAAGTCTGTGGGCGGATGCTGTGAAGTGTGTGAACTCCCTGAAATTCTGCACAGGTGCACATATGCGTTAGTCTGGGAAGAGGGATCAGAATTTTCACTAGTGCCCCCAAAAGGTCTGTGATATAAAAACAGATTAAGAACTGCTGCTAAACAGTAAGGATTATCATAAAAGATACATTTAAAAATCTTTCTTCAGTTTTGTCATTCATGATACTATGTTTGGCAGGAAAGAATGAAGAATATTAAAGTAGCTAATATGAGAACCTTGGGGAAGGGGCAGTTAGTGAGAGAAGGTTCAGATAATTACTATTAACAACTAAAGATTTAGTAAGTGGTGAGCATGTGTCAGAAAACACGCTGAGCACTTTATACTACAAGTATATTATCTCATTTAATTGTCCCAACAACGCTGGCAAGTGGCTATGATTATTATCTCCATTTTACAGCAAGGAAAGGCTTGAGACAAACTACAGAACTTGTTTAAGGTCACATAACAGAGGAATGGGATGGAGATATTTAAATCCAGGTAGTCTGAATTCCCAAACTACCAGAGCTTCAAAAAGAAGGTAACTGTGAAGAATTTAACAGTTACTGGCACACAGGAACTACTCAATAAATCCTAGCTATCATGACTAAAAGAATTATTTCAGAAATGCTTTCATTTCTGAAATAAGCAGTAGAAATAAGCAGTAGAAATATCAACAAGAGTTAACTCAAGAAAATGCCTGTATATGGGAAGAAAAGGCAGAAAATGACTAGAATCTGACCCTTAAAGAAAGTGCTTTACAGCAGATGTCTCAAGGGACTAAGGTGCAGAACTCTACCATCCCTGCAAATTCCAAGTAGATCCTTAAGCTGTGAGCTGTTCTTAATGTGCCCAAAGCTGTCACTTACCTTATTAACTCCACTAGAGGATTCTGTGTTTGACACTTTCAGGTTTCTGATGGAAGACATCGCCCTACTTCCTATCTCTGTGTAGATGGTATGGTAAGATCTAGTCCCTGTTCTCTTGAAGTATGCCTTGAATTCCACTAAGATCAAAATAATAAAACTCTAAGATTGGAGCAGAGGGATTCCATGTGGAATGCTTACCAGCTCCAGCCTTTCAACAAGCTGTGCAGGAGTGAGGACCACCTCCTCGCTGCCCCCATCAGAGTCTTGTCCCAAGAGATCCAGTTCCTCTGTCATCTTCTCTGAAATGGAAATCGAAAGAGAATCAAAGCAGCATAGCCCACAATGTGTTTTCCCTTCCTTTGCAAGAATAGGCAACTATGTATCTGCAGTAAGGAAAGGTTTCCCTGGGCTGTAACTGACTACTCTAACTTTTCAGCGCTGTCCCCTCCTTCCAGGCTTAGGTCAGATATCAGTTTCTGAAACAGGCCTTCCCTTCTGTTTCCACGGTGTACACCTCGAGTAAGTACCTGTTTCACACCATACAAAAATTATTCCCATTGGCTTTTCCAATAGAAGTCCTCGTCCTCAGTGGCCGTGCTCGTCTTAGTTCCGAATCTGAACCCAGTTTCGGATCTGCCCAGTGCTTGGCACAAAGTAACTGCGGCTACAAGGGCCTATGAAGCCCCCGCACCCAGCCTGATGCTTAGGCCACAGCAGGCACTCACAAGTGCTACGAGAATTATTCAGTGCCCTACTGGCCAGCGCCACAGGCCTGGCCACATCAGACCAGTCGGTAACCGCAAGGGCTGGAGGAGGTGGGTGGTGGGGCCTGGGGAAGGGCCGGAGCCCGCAGGACGGAGAGATTTCTCCCTCCCTCCTTCCCACTATCTCGGAGCCACCGACACAGGCCCAGCCCTCCCCCAACACACGCACGGATGCTCACTCGGGCACCTGGAGGCGGAGCGGCGCTCCGGTGGGGCAGGGGCGAGGGCAGGAAGCTCGCGGGGAAGCCGCTGGGCTCCACAAGGAACCCCTGGAAGCGCGAGAGCAGCGGAACAATCCGTTCGAGCCCCGCCTGGCACCTACCCGACCGCCCGCCTTCCAGTTCCCGCGCTCACTCTCGGAAACTTTCCGTCCAGGTACAACGTCACCGCGCACAGGCACCGCTAACCAATCACGGCCCAGGAGGAAGAGTCCCGCAGCTTCCGCGACTCCGCCCACCGGAGAGAGGAGGAGGCTGGAGGTTGGTCCGGGTTAGCCCCGCCTACCGCGGTGGGCAGCTGGGACGGGAGGTCCCGACTGCACTTCCCGAGGGCCGCCGGCAGGGGGCGTCCGCCGCCGCTGTGTTAGCAATGCCTGCCGCGCAGCTGCTCCACTCTAGGTTACTCGGACAAGCTGGGGAAGAGCAAAAAACATGACGCGGTGTTCGTATGCATTTTCCCTCTTCGGGTGATGTCAGTTTTTCTTCTCTCATTTGAATTGCTGATGCTTTTCTCTCTGCTGTCTTCTGGTTTTTGCGCAAAGTGTCACTTCTGGCTTCCCTAAAAGGGTTTCTTCCCCATCACTTTGAAGGTCTTTCTGAAGCTTCCTGCGCCGTATTGATCGATGATCAACAGGTTGATTACAGTCGTGCTATGAAGTTCCCAGAGAAGATGCTGAGCGAGAGGGCGGGCACATTTACAAAGGACGGTAGCTGGGTACAGCCCAGAAGGGTTCGCTGCAGGAACGGACGTTGAATGGTGTCTCGCAGAATGAGTTTTCGTGCATGACAAGTGTTAATAAACGGCCTTTCCAAGGTTCATTTCAACTGTTTCAGTGCTTTGCTGATCGGTGATTTCCAGCTATGGCAGACTGTATTTCCAAACCTAGCACAGATAACCTTTTTTTTTTTGGAGACAGAGTCTCACTATGTCACCCTCGGTAGAGTGCTGTAGTGTCACAGCTCACAGCAACCTCCAGCTCTTGGGCTTAAGAGATTCTCTTGCCTCAGCCTCCCAAGTAGCTGGGACTACAGGCGCCTGCCACAATCCCCGCTGTTTTTTTGTTGTAGTTGTCATTGTTGAGCAGGCCAGGGCCAGGTTCAAACCTGCCACCCTCGTTGTATGTGAGTGGCACCCTAGCCACTGACACACGCTGAGCCACACTTCTTTTTTTTTTTTTCACTTTATCACTCTCGGTAGAGTGCTGTGGCATCACAGCTCACAGCAACCTCCAACTCCTGGGCTTACGTGATTCTCTTGCCTCAGCCTCCTGAGTAGCTGGGGCTACAGGCGTCCGCCAGAATGCTCGACTATTTTTTTGTTGCAATTTGGCCATGGCCGGGTTTGAACCCGCCACCCTCGGTATGTGCGGCCGGCGCCACACTTAACACAGGAAGCTGCAGTCCAGCTTCTGCTTCCTTACTTACTAGAGGAAGGACCTTAACAAGTCACTTCTCCAGGCTTCACCACCATAGTTTCACCACCTATGAAATAAGAATGCGGGTTTGTCTGAAGGCAGAGTGTCCCTCTGCCAGAAAGCTGAGGATGCTTTCCATTTCTGAGATCTTTGATTCAAATGAACATTCACCAGACAAAAACACTTTAGGGGAAAACAGGTTTGCAGAGAAATAGTTCTACTATATAAAGAAGGGGTATTAGGGGGCCATGCACGTGGCTCAAAGGAGTAGGGTGCAGGCCCCATATGCCAGAGGTGCCATATGCCAAACCTGGCCCTGGCCAAAAACTGTAAAAAAAAAAAAGAAAGAAAGAAAAGCGATGGCAGGAGAAACAGCCCAGACTGGTGGAACTGCCTGTCAGGCAGCACTGGAGCCTTGAGGAAGGTGGGAGGAAAGACCCATCTTCAACTATTTTCCGTAGAATGAGGAGAAAAACCAGGAGTACCTGGTTGATGTGCACCGGCGGTCAAGTTTTTTTGAAATGATGATGTAGCCATATAAATGGAAGGCAATTCATTAAAATGATCACATAAAAAGGAAGATGACCTAGATTAGGAAAGCAGGAAGATGCAGCTTGATGGTGGTGAATGTCACCGCAGGACGATTTGTAGGCAAGCTCTGGGGATAAACAGAGCACGATGAACATGCTGACAGGAGTTCAGACAAGTGAAGATGAAGGAGAAAGCTACCGCCCAAAGCTGAAGAGGAGATAGAGAAAACAAGGTCCTGCACAACTGAAGACAGTGGCAACGCAAAGCCCTTCCCAGGAATTCTCCGTGAAGACAGTAATTATGTATGTGTATCTATACATAATTGTGAGCTTTCTGGAGAAAGATATGTTCGTCACACAACGCGACACCATCACTGTTGCTCTCTCGCTGCCCTGGCTGTTTCTCACCATTTCCTTCCTTTGACTTTCATCACATTCTTTGCAGTTTTTGGCCGGGGCCGGGTTTGAACCTGCCACCTCCGGTACATGGGGCCAGCGCCCTACTCCTTTGAGCCACAGATGTCACCCTCTTTTTTTTTTTTTTTTTTTTTGAGACGGAGTCTCACTCTGTCTCTGTGCCCTGTGTAGAGTGCTGTGGCGTCATAGCTCACAGCAGCCTCAAACTGTTGGGCTCAAGCGATCCTCAAGTTATCCTTGCCTCAGCCTCCTGAGTAGCTGGACTACAGGGGCCCCCGCTACACCCCACTAGTTTTTCTATTTTTAGTAGAGACAGGGGTCTTGCTCTTGCTCAGGTTAGTCTCAAACTCCTACGCTCAAGCAATCCACCCCCCTTCACTTCCCAGAGTACTGAGATTATAGGAGTTTGTGACCAGCCTCAGCAAGATCGAGACCCTGTCTCTACTAAAAGTAGAAAAAATTAGTTGGGCACTGTGGCAGGTGCCTATAGAGCCCAAGAGTTTGAGGTTGCAGAGAGCTGTGATGCCACAGTACTCTATCCAGGGCAACAGAGTGAGACTCTGTCTCAAAAAAATAAAAGTTTTCTTAAGTTCCAAACTTTCTAATAAGAGTTAAGACAGAATTATATTATGATTGTTACCATTATTATCTTCATTTCTACATGTAGCAGGTATACATCTTTTGAGATACCAATACTTGAAATCTTAAGTGTTATGATATAACCAGCCTTTATTGGGTTAATTGAAGAGAGTTGTGAAATTTCAAATTTGTGACCTCTTGGAAACATCTGGTGTGATGTCTGGGTCTCTTCATTAAAACACTGCTCACAGGTTTCTCACTGGTAAAAGCAAACATCTTAACCAACCAAGTTCAGAAAGGCTGAACTCTGTCAGAAAGGCTGGAACACAGGGCGATTGTGTTCTGTGCTGCCTCCATCATCAGAGGATATCACCAAGTCAGCTCAAAACAGATCATACTCCCTCCTTGACAGTACCCACAGCGAGCGAAATTATTAGATTTTTCAGTTTATGTTCAATTCAGTTATGAAAATACTTTCAACTGAAAATACCTAAATCTGGTCATGAAACCGTGTTACTTGCTGGTGTTTCTGAAACAAGACCAGAAGCCTCGGGTCCTTTGTCTCTGATAGCTGATCTTGCCGAGAACAGCTGTCATTCTCTGAGCTGCTCACTTGTTAGAAGCAGTAAGATGTGACCCACGGAGCTCTGGGAAGGCTGCAACGGCCTGGACTCCTGTCTGTAAAGTAAGGTTGTGCGTTTCCAGGTTACTCTGTGCTTCATCTGAGACATGTTTACTTTAAGTGAGAAAGTCAGCCTGACCCTGAACTTCACCCTTTTTCATAGCTGTTTCTAGGCTAGAAGTTCACTTCATTTATTTTAGAGGTCTGCTTGCATACTTGTAAGCAAGAAAAAGCCCCGTAGTCTTCATCTCTCTCTCTCTCTCTTTTTTTTTTTTGTTTGTAACTAGCTCAGAGGCCACTGCCTGCTGGTGACCAAGGGAACCAATGAGCCCAGTAGGGGTGTCCAACCCACAGCCCGCGAGCCACACACGTGCTGATGAGGACGCTTTGCTTATCTGTGGTGTCAAATATAACAACAATGAGGCTTGGACCTTTGTTTTTTGCTCATCAGCTTTTGTTAGTGTTTGTGTATTTAACGTGTGGCCCAAGACAACTTTTTCCAATATGGCCCTGAGAAGCCAAAAGGTTGGACACCCCACCCCTGGCTGAAGCTGGAGACCTGGAGTCCAGCTCTGGGGGAAGAAAGGGAAATCAAACCCTTTTCCCCTACACAATTGCAGATCACAGTTGGCCGCTGTGTAATGGTTGTGTTCCTTACTGTTTACCTTCCCTCAGTTAAGCATGGATGAACAGGGCTGGCTTGCAAGTGGGCTGCCTTGGCCTATGCAGTTGGTATATGTAGTATAGGGTCTCTGAGCTAACATGTGACGAGCACATTTTCTTATCATTCTTGTAATTTTTTTTTCCCAGAGAAATTCAGTAGCAAGGACTCAAATGAGTACAAAGTATTATTCATGCTTTCTAGGTCCTTAGAGAAATCTGAAAAGTGGAAACTGTCTAATAACTTTAGGCCAGGTGTGGTGGCTCACATTTATAATCCCAGCACGTCAGGGGCCCGGGTGAGAGGACTGCCTGACACCAGGACTTTGAGACTAGCCTGGCAACACGGTGAGATCGTGTCTCTACAGAAAAATAGAAAAATGAGCTGGGTATGGTGGTGTGCACCTGTAGTCCAGCTACTCAGGAGGCTGAGGCAAGAGGATCACTTGAGCCCTGGAGTTTGAGGTTGTTGTGAGCTGTGATGATAGCAAGCAACAGAGCAAGTTCTTGTCTCAAAAAAGCAAAATAAAAATGCACTTTTACTAGAAGATTAAAGAATTAAGGAGAAATATACTTTCAAATGTTTTCCTGTTTTAATCACAGCTAGATTTAACATCACACTTAAGCGATGTCAAGGATGATTAATAAAGGACAAAGCGTGAACAGGAGGTCCCCTTATTGTTTACACTGCTGACCGCAGAGGTTAGAACGTGATTCCTTTCCTTTCTCTGGGAATTCTTGATCTAGAAGAGAAAGGTCACAGGCATCCTCAGGAGTGGTCTCCAGCTGCAGTTGGCATTTCCTCCCAGTTTTAGAAGGAAACTTTTCAAAGGGAACACAGGAGTCACTATCAACTCAAACAACCACTTTACTAAGGCAGGTGTACCAAAGCAACTCTGCTCTGACGCTAACCTGGTGACCAACTCAGCTCTCATTCACCCTTCTTACAGACGTGTGAGTGCCGACGACACAGCACTCACCGCGTATGAGGAGGCTGCAGTCTGGGAGATGCAAGGATGAGAAACCACGTCTGGTCTCATGAAATCTGCCATCTCCAAAGAGGGGGGGTGGAGGGGAGCCATCTGCTATGAGGGAAGGGAGGGGAGTATGTGAACCCAACACAGCACCAATACTCTGACCTTCTTTGACATTAAAATACAACAAACAAAAAGCAAAGCATGTTACGCCTGAGAAACTGATGTCAGCTTATTTCAGGAGCCAGGGTCCAGCGGAAATGGAAGGATAATTGGGTGTTACAACCTCTTTTTTGACCACTGGTTACATGAGTTTGGTTTACTACTAGTTTCACTGAAGAGGAAAAAGACACTGAAAATTTTATATAGGAAAATAAACTCACAAAAGGAAAAGTCAGAATATAGACTGTATTTTTTATAAATTGGTATTTTCTCCAAATCTATCTCATTTAAAACCGAGTCATCAGATGATATGATAGTAATAACGAATACCTTTCTCCTAACAGAATATTTCAATCTTTTATTTCTTTAAACAAATACTATTTTTCACTATTAGAGACTATTTCTTAGATTTTCACGTATGCCACTATATATATATATATATATATTTTTTTTTTTTTTTTTTTTTTTGGTCATTTTTGGCCCCAGCTGGGTTTGAAACCGCCACCTCTGGTATATGGGGCCGGCGCCCTACTCCCTGAGCCATGGGCGCTGCCCTATTTGCTTATTTTTGAAAGAGTCTCACTATGTTGCCCTGGGTAGAGTGACGTGTCACAGCTCAAGCAATCCTCATGTCTCAGTTTCCCTAGCAGCTAGGACTACAGGTGTCCACCATAATGCCCAGCTAATGTTTCTACTTTTAGTAGAGACAGGGTCTTGCTGTTGCTCAGGCTGATCTGGAACTGCTGAGCTCAAGGAACTGGCCTCCCAGAGCTAGGATTATAGGTGGGAGGCACTGTGCCCAGCCGTATATGTGCTCTTTAAGATAAAGCAAGTAGGACATTGAGAGGCATGACGTATGATATAAATTTAAGATGTCTGTTTCAAACCCTAGGCTAGGCTGTACAATACTACCTTATAATTCTAGTAATATTGTCCATCTACCAAATTGAATGCCACAGCAGTTACCACTTCACCAAATCACACCAAACATGACACACAGACAGTTTGTTTAAGAAAAGTTTTACTAATGTGTTAATATTTCAGCAAAGTTATTGCAACGGGTTTAAAAGGCAGACAGACACAACTATTACAGGGTGTAAAATAACAAAAGAAATTTTTACACAAAATATTACACAAACGTATGGGATTTGTTAAGTAACTAACAGACCCAGAAAAGAAATTAAATCTGAAAGAGTAAACCCAGTATTAGCACCTACAAAATCTCAATGCAAAACCTGGAACCGTTTCACTTTCCTAACGTATTTTTTAGCTTTCTCCTGAACACAGTGCTCTCACACCCCACAGAATAAAAGGCATAAGAAGCCCTGATCCTAAGAACAGCCAAAAGAAGAGCTAGAAATACTGACTCAGACTCGACAGTTTTACTTAGAAATAACTTATTGAATTTGACCCAATCACAAGATTTCTGTGCACTAAATATTGTATATGAGAAAATTCTATGAGTTATGAGGTTTGCCAGAAGGGATAGTTAAAAATTAGTAATATACAGTATTATTCCTATCAAATTTTTTTCATAAGTTATATTTATAACAAAACTATAATTAAAATATTTATTACACGTGCTTGTGACGTGTTCAGGGACACAGCAGGGACGTTCATGTGTCTGACGGTCTGGCGTCCACGTCATTGTGCTTACTTATGTTTGTGATGAACAAGCAACACACACCACGTCTTCCCAACATTCAAGGTGATGCAGTGACATAAAATTTTCCAAAGAAAATAATTGGAAAATGTATTAAATACTGCTTTAATTAGGAATGATCGCTATAAGACAAATAACATTATACATTTTTTTTCAATGAGCTTCAGTTTGAGAAACTGAATAGAAGAAATAGATCTGAAGATCTGAATCATGGCAAAACTGGTAGTTCTTTGAAATCTGGGAGCTGCAATAGCAAAACCACAGATACAGCCAAGCCCTGGACGAAGCATCTTATCAATCTGGGGGAATCAGACTGAACACTGGCTAAGCTATGATGAGATCTAGTCCAAAGCCCCCTGAGAAGCTGGCCCAGAGAATGAAGAGAACCAGTGGTACATACTGTGGTAGATAGGAAATGAACTTTGTATTGGGCAGGGCTGACCAACTGCATATTTTGTTAAATGGCTTTGAATAAAAATAAAAATGCTTCATTATGTTTTCTGAGAAACTAGTCAGAAGATTACAGAGTCCTGCACAATTTGGAGACACAGAGTGGACGCTGAGCGACTAGAGGTCACTCCAGGTGTGGGATTTAGAAAGTTAGTCCTTGGAGTAAATGGCACCGTGGCTCTGGCAGCAGATACAAAGGAATGATGCTCTGGAGAGGGAGTAGGGACACTCTGCAATCAGCCAGTGGATAGATGAGGGTCCCAGCTGGAGGCGGGATCTGTAATTAGAGGCGAAAGTAAAGGCTTTAGAAAAGAATGCCAAAAATAACTTCTAAAACCATCTCTCTGATATCAACTGATATGAATGTATGCTATGTGGGCCATGCTCTACTAACCTACGATTCTAGCTGATAAAATCCATACACTTGTCTACATGAGTAAAGAGCTCAGCACTGAGAAGTTTAAGTCCTTTGCGTTGCCTCTCTGACCCACATGGGGAGAGGGACACGGCAGAGGGCTCCTGCTGACCACAGGTCCAGGTTGCCTGGGTTGCTACATACTGGCTGTTTAACCGTGGGCAAGTAATTTAAGTTCTCTGCGCCTGTTTCCTTGTCTGAAAAATAGTGCTAACAGTACATCCCTCTTAGGGCTGTTGTGATGGATCTAATTACACATTCGAAATAGTGGCAAACAGCTGTTTGTTGTGATAATCATATATTCCGTTTTTTATATAAAGATGACAGAAAACACCAACATGTCTAATAATAAAGATGTGAAAATAAAGATATATGCAAGATATTAAAAGTCTTAAACTTAAAAAGAGCAAAATATTTTTGTTTGAGCTCCTTTTAAAAATAAAAGCCCCCCATGGTTTGTGTGTTCTTTTGCTAAATAACTAATTTAATTCCTACCTATTACTCCTACAGACACCGTGCAGACTTAAGAAAAATGGTAGAACTTAATGAATTATTCTTAGTGTTTCCCCCCTTCTCTAAGAGCTCAGTCCACAGTGGGTCCTGAACCGAAGGAAAACGTAGCTCTGAAAACTACATCGTGCTGAACAAAAATATTTGCATTTGTGAAACTATCCAGAAGTTCTTAATGTAAATCTTCCCCATTTCCAAATTTCACAGTTTGAGTATTGATAGATTAACCTCTGGTGTGTAATTGCTCAAAGCCCCACAGCACCTCAGAAAAACAGTGTCACACAATAATAACTGTGAAATGAGTCATGGCAACTGGGTGGTGCCAAGTCAACGCAGCTGCAATTGATAAAGCAAACTTATTCCAAAGGCATGTAACAAAACCGCACATAAAGTTCCTCATTGCTCATTTGAAAAATATCAGTTTGGAAACCATACATGAGAAAGTGAACAAACAAGTACCACTGAGTGTTCCAAAACAAAGCCTTTTAAAGAAATAAAACATATGGCAGAGGGTGTCATTGTTTACATCTTTGGGTTTCAAGAATTCAGGTGACATATTGGTGCTAAACAAGGCAGCTTAGGAGTGCGGATAGCTTGTAGGACTGGATAAAGTACAGGCAAAGACAGAATTTATTCTTTTAAAAAATACTGAAAAAGAGAAAATGGGGATAAACATCTGGAATCATCTGAGGAACTTTCTCCTTTTTCCATGTTCCTGCTGCTGTAATTACTAAGAGGAGATATGGTGTAAAAAACAGGGGTTTTATGGTCAATCAGACTTGCGTTCATATCCTAACACTTGTTAACTGCCTGACCTTGAGGAAATATTTTATCTGCTTGTACCTTGGTTTGCTCATCTGTAAAATAGGGAAAATACTACTTTTTTCAGGGTTCCTGTGAGATTTAGAAGTACATGTGCATGTTACGTAGCACACAGTAGGTACCCTCAAATAGTACCTATTACTAAATTTTCCCTAGAAAGAAATATGTCTGCATGAGTCAGCTCCATGTCTGTGCTGTTAATTAGAGACAGACACCTGCAAGCGAAGTCGAGGGCCGAGTGCAGTGCTGAGCATCACCGAGACTGGCAGAGACAGTACTGTGCCGTGTTCTGTCACTCAGAAGACTGTGTTAATGTGCTTACAGGTTTATCATGATTCTTCCCATAGATTCTTGTTAGTATTAATTAGTTTCATACTTATTAAAGGACATTCTTTGGATATATAAGAACATAATATTTTTAAACAAAGGAATACAATTTATGGTAGTACCCAGGAGGTAAGTTTTCATCTATAGGGCTCTCAAGTCACTTAAACATAAGAAATGAAATATTCAGAATCTCCCTTCTCCTCTCTGAAATGTTCCTTTGCTTATTAAAGCCATGTGTCATACGTAGGTAAATCTCTGAAATGATTCTTATATGCACAACTCAGCTATTTAAATGCTTAGAATCGTTTCAAAATACTAAAGCAAGGTAAATACCACCCCTCTCTGAAAACAATATGGGGGGATCAGGATTAAACTCTCTATCACCAAATAGAACTCGGGTTAAATATTAAATATCAAGCTAATATGGTGATTAGCTTACAGTGAACACACCACTAATTAACTGCATGATTTAATGACTTATTTGCCACAGGGAAGACAGTTCACACATCCTCTACATCCTCTACATCACACATTCTCAATCTTCCTAATGCCGTGGCCCTTTAATACAATTCCTGTGGGTTGTGACCCACAGGTTGAGAGCTGCTGCTGTAAATCTACAAAAACTGCGTATAAACTATGTAATTTCATATTTACCTTTAATTCCATGGTTTATCTTCCACTGCTCATGCCTCTGTCTTCATAAATGGTGATTTCAATCTGAACAGCATGGCTGTTAAGAAAGGCCGCTGCAGAGCACAGCATGGAGGGGGGCCACCTGCAGACTTCCTGTTCAGACTGCCTCCCTTATGCTTAAATAACTAAAGGACGCTTTCTCCTTGGTGAACATTTTAAGAACTATCATCACTCCTAGTATTCCACATGTAGCTCCTCCCCAACATGGATAATTTATTTTTTGGGGGAAAAAATCTGAAAAAGATGCTTATTTATAGAACTAGGGGGTTCTTAACTGAGAATCAATGTAAGTAATGAACTGAGAGATTAAAAAATGCCCTGAAATTATATGAAAACCTTTTCTTAGGAGAGTTCCTGACCCCTGTAAGTTCAAGAACCACTGCTGTAGGGTATAATAGAACTGCTGAAATTATCATCAGCAGGAAGGCCCAGGACTATGTGACCTAGGGTGTTTTTTTTTTTTTTTTTTTAATTATTTACCTATTGCTCCACCGTTATCAGGCTGAATTAGTTTTTTCCAATTTTATTTACCAAATTCCCTCAGTGATTTTCAAAGCTTACTGCCTCCAAAATATATGCACAGGGTGTCAAAGGTAATGAAATTGTACATCTGGCAACTGTAACTGATTTCAGCCCGTTGGAGGAACCCAAGGAACTGCACTTCCCTTGGAGGACAAACCTCAGAGTTTACACATTTCAAAGGGGCTTAGTGCAGAGTTTCTGCAGCTGAAATGCATTACTCTCAGCACTCCTGTTGTCACAGCAAGATGCCCTCAGAACCACTAAGCCAGAGGCAAGCAGAATGCTAAACAGCCCACAGAGACCTGCTCAATGCAACAGAGGGAGAGACAGGAGCTTCCAGCAGGTGTGTGAGTCACACTGTAACTTCCCAAGGCAAATTTATATAAAAGATGGAAGTTAAATTCTCTCCAGCCAATGCCAAATAATAACAAAATTTTCCTTTATAAATATTTAGACCTGATGATCTGGACTAAAAAGATACGACTCGAAGTCCTCTCTCGATAGGGTCTGTCAGGAGGAGCCCTTGGGGAGCGTAGATCTTCTCATTCTGCTCTTGAATGTATTTGGAGACTTTCTTAAGAACCTGACAGAAAGAAATACCACAGCTTTTTACAAATTTTATCAGTTTTCCCTCCTTTAAGCGTCAGCTAGATCCTAAATATGCAGGCAGTGGAATCATTTTCAAGGCAAGTCCTATGGATCTGAATACGGTGGAACACAGCTCTGCCGGCTCTGCTCACATCTGCTGCGGACAGCACAGCACAGCACAGCACAGCACAGCACAGCGCTGCTTGACGGGCTCTGCTCATGTCTGCTGCAGACAGCACAGCACAGCACAGCACAGCACAGCACAGCACAGCACAGCACAGCGCTGCTTGACGGGCTCTGCTCGCGTCTGCTGCAGACAGCACAGCACAGCACAGCACAGCACAGCACAGCACAGCACAGCGCTGCTTGATGGGCTCTGCTCACATCTGCTGCAGACAGCACAGCACAGCACAGCACAGCGCTGCTTGATGGGCTCTGCTCTACAAGTCACAAGTGTTTTCACGCGTAAACACTCACAAGCACTGGGCACCAGCTGCCCTCCCTTCCCCTCCCTCCATCCTGGATGGAGAGATACACAGCGGCCAGTCACGTCTCCTCCCCTAGTCATGAAGAGTTCATGTGACATCTGATACCAACACTAGTTCCTGGCCTTCTCTTCTACCAAACTTAAAAGAAATGTCTTCTCTCTTTTGTACATTTTAATCAATTTTATAATAATACAAGGTTGGCCTATAACAAAAGACAGTCCAGTCATTTTAAAAGCCCACAGTTTACTTCCTTTGTAAAGTACTGGCAGTCACGGGTTTCCGATGACCACATGTCCTGCACCATTCCCATCACTGCATGGAGTTGCTGTTCTGAGGTTTGCTTGTTTCTTAGACAGGAATCTCAATTTATAAGTTTAGTATTAAGCTTGTAAAAGTCAAAGCAAATGTAGACAAAAACCAGATAGGATACAAAGGAACTTCTGGAAATTGCCAAATCTCCAGCTTTAATAAGAGCAATTCTGAGATAGATAAGCTAGAAGAAAATAAATCTTAATTGCTATATCCAAAATCAAAGAGTTACATGTTTTATTTCAGGCTCAAAGTCATCATAACCCTTTTCTGGCTCTAATGTTCAAAGAGGCTTTGATCCAGCTCTTTAAATTACTATATATTTCCTTAAATTCACACTGAGAGTCACAAATACGATCATAACATAAAGGGAAAAAAACAATATTAAAATAAAGTTGGAAATTAAACAATGATTTAAGATGGGTGTATAATAAGCCAAACTATCAAAAATTTGGATACTTTGGCATAAACTGATTTAGAATTTAAAACTCTATATGCTTTGTATGAAGAATCTCCTTACTGAAGGAGATTAATATAAATAGTTTATTCAGGTTACATCTTTAGGGCTAATATAATCTCATGTTTTATACTTTTTGAAAAAGTGTGACATTACTTAAAGTGAGCTATCTGCATGGCTCTTTAGGTAGTAAATTAAGAATACTATTTCTAAAGAAAAGATTTGTTTTGTTACTTAATTACCTGAAGCAATGCATGTATCACTCTCCTATTTTCAGCTCTCAGAGAATTTGAGCTGTGCTCGGTCTTTATGGAAAAAAAAGGAAACCCCAGGCACTTTCCTTAAATCAGAGTCTGTCCATCACCCTACAGCACTGAACAGAAGGAAGAACCCTGCAGATGCCCAACTGCAGACTCAGCTTTCTCTCCAATTTCCTTCTTGGCTTACCTACCAGAATGGGAAACTGGAGACTCGGCCTCCCTTCACCCCCGTCCAGGACACTAGAGGAGGCTCTCAGAAAAGTGCCTGCATGGTTGGTTTCAAAGAAAGAATTCCTTCAGAACAGCCTTCCTCCTTTTTCTTTGAGTACATACAGGTTACTAGCAAAGAAAGAGCCTTCCTGTATTTGATTTAAGCTCACCTTTGTTTTGCAAGGTTTTTATTTAGACTTTAGTAACATTCATGGGTAGCTGGGTATCATTTCAGAGAGAAAACAATTAGCTTTCTTTTTGTAAAAGCTCCAAATCCTCTTATGCTATTTTGCTGAAGCCAACACTGTCCTCAGCAGGATGCTGTGACACTCGGGTCTGTCCGGTGATAGAGAAACATTAACACAAGTGAGCACACAGGGCCTGGACAGGGCAGAGCGCCCCTCACCCTGAACATCTCGTGTGGAAGCATCAACACAAGTGAGCACGCAGTGCCTGGACAGGGCAGAGCGCCCCTCACCCTGAACATCTCATGAGGACATTTTACTCATACTTCATTTTTGGTAAATCAATGTCAAAACAAACAATAACATTTGCCAAATTCATCAGTTATTCTCAAGCCTTCAGCAAAACCTTAATTTATATAATATAATACTGACAAAATAAAAAACAATCAAACCTCAGGAAAAACTACTGTTCTCACTCAGAAAAATGGAGATCTTCAAAGAAAACAGCGTGCTCCAGGCTGAGAACACATCCCCGCTCCCCCCTTGTGACAGCGTGCTCCAGGCTGAGAACACATCCCCGCTCCCCCTGTGTGCATGTCAGAGATGGCAGCACATGGGCAGACGGGTATTTTCTAGTTGATGAGCGACGCAGAGCGATGCTGAGAGGAGAGGCTTCCACAAGCCCATTTGTTCCCTGATTATAAAGGGTAGCAACAATAGAGAAAAAACACAGAAGTCTTTATCTTCATTTTAAATCAATAATAGCACATTATAGAGGAAAATGCATGATTGTTTTAGAGAGTTTTAAAAGGCCTATTTACAATTTAAAAAATGTAACCAGTGACAAAGTATAAGCACCATTCTTTGTGGCTCACTGTCTCCAGAGTGGGGATTTGAGTGTTTAAAACAACAGGGACTAAATGACTCAACCCTGTCCTTCCATGAGCAGAAAATAATAGCACAGAAATTCCTAAGGAACAAACCTGGGAAGAGAGAAGGCAGTTACCTTTACATTTTTATTGTTTCATCAGAAATGCAAATACACAGTTTAAAAGTTTTCTTTGAAAAGTGTGATAAGTTAGGTCTTAATTATGACCATTCCAGTTATTAATTTTCCATGATCTAGTTATCCATATTTACTTTCTTAAAAAAAGAAAAAATCACCCATTTATAAAATGTGGCCATGCCTTAAGTCTTGGTTTCTTAATTAACTTTATTTGGCTTTTACTTGCTTTATAGTATTTGCGTTACAAAAAGAAAGAGGGAGTCTTTCTGAACCTATTCTGGTTGGGGGGCTGCCCGTAAAAGTTAAAATTAAAAAAAAAACAAACAGACTTTGATTAGACCTATAAGGTATTTACATTATCCACAAATGCAACTTAAAACATATGCAAATAACTTCACTTAAAACCTATCTCAAGAAAACATTGTTTATTCCATATGTGAGGCAACTCATTAATTCTAAGATCCATTTCCCAGTTGAGAGAATTCAGAGAGATTAACTTATCATAATTATCATATGACTTGGCTGGCACCCAATTACCAATTTCTTTTTACAGCTGATATCTGTACTATCTATTTCAGCAAATATTGCTGAAGGCTTGATAAATAAAAATTAATTAAACTTTTATCCACAAATTTAAAAGGTATAGTGAAGACTCTTAACACTCCACTAAGTACTAATGAGATTCTCTGGGAGATGTATTTCTACCTTAACTTGTTAACATTATACATCTTTAAACAACCATTCTGGATGACAAGTTTCTGTCTACACAAATTCAGCCTTACCCATTCAGCTCCTAACAGCAATGAATCCCTCCTTCCCCTGCACTGCTCCATTCTGGGTCCAAGCTACATTGTCTCTGCTTGGACTTCGGTGGAGCCTCCTAACTGGTTATGCCTTTTTCCATAGAGCAAGATCTCTTTAAAACAAAAATCTGATCCTATCACTCTCCTGTTTGAAACCTTGAGTAGCTTTCCACTGCACTAAAATTCTAAACTTCCTGCCATGGAGTGCAGACCCCTCATATGATAGGGCTCCTGCTCACCTCACCACTCTCCAAACCCACCTCTGGTCATTCAGAACCCCTTTTCTCCTGGCTGAGGACGGCTTTCCCTCCGTTCCCAGGCCCAGTGAGCCCTCGAGGCCTTTGTGCATGTTCATCTAGCAGCCTGGGTGCCCTGGCTTTTCACCCTTTGAGCAGTAGCTTAGACATCAGCACTGCAGAGAACTCTTCTGACCACATGATCTGCATCAGTCCTGCCTATTTTCTACCATGAGCCAGTTTGGTCCTTCCAGGCACTTGCCACACCATTTAACTTTGCTGGCATTACTGTCTACTTGTTATCACCAGTTGTCACCACATTCAGACTCACAAGGTCAGCCGCCCTGTCTGCTTCCCAGTTATGTCCCAGCACACTGCTTAGCACACAATAGGCTTTCATAAACACAGCACACTGCTTAGCACGGTGTAGGCTTTCAATAAACATTTACTGAATAAGGAATCTGCTGATCCTTCCCTCACCACAAGGAAGATACTAACACAAGCTGAAGGCTCACATGGATTCTGGATAACTTCTCATTCTGAGAGTCAGACAGTAATGGAAGCTGCTTCTCTGTGTGATGGAGAAGGATAAAGCCATTGTTCTTAAAGATACCCTTTTACACTAAATAGAACTATAACAACAGCAAGAGAGAACACACGCCAGGAAGCTAATGAAGAATACAGCAACATTTTCAGCCAACAGATCAAAATATTTTAGCAGCAACTACATCACTCCCCACCAAATGGTGTACAAGACAGACATTTCAATCAGGTGGGGTATAATATATTCTCACTGCATTTTATTTTCTAAACTTTTTCAGAATTCAGTGACATATTAGAGGTTTCCTGTGATTAACTTACGTCCCTCATTTAACAAACATTCAGTGAGTGCCTAATAGGCCCAAGGCACGGTGTCAGGCATCGAGAGGGGTGAAGGAATGGTGAAGGCATTGTCCACAAGAAAAATACACACCCAAAGGGCAAGAACGCAAACTGCTTTGTCCCAAAGTGGAGAGTGACAAGGGCCAGAGAACAGATGCTACCAAAATGGTGCAGGGCCACAAAGAAGGGGAAAGCCAGGGAAGGCCTCTGACTTAGCCGGGGTGGTAGGGGAAGGAAAGCTGTGTTTTATTAAGACAGCAGGAGACAGTTTGGAAAAGTTAAAGGAAGCAAGAAATGAAATTAGTCAGAGTATTTTAACAGGAGAGAGATGGTAAGGCCATAACCGAGGGTAGGGGCAGAGGAGATCACGAAAAGTTAATGAATGGGAAACAGAAGGTACTTGAGTCTCTGGGAACACATCAGTTTCCTCTTCACCCCCACACCCAGGGATGGACAGCACTGGAAAGGCAGGTGTGCTATGAAACAAAACAGGGAGGCGGGAGGCTTGACTTCTGGACATCTGAAGTTGAAGAGCAAGCAACTCTGGGTTTGGCAGGGTGTGGAAAGAGACACTAGGAACTAAGGGGGGAGGATACATGGAAGACAGAAAATAAAGCAAGAGGATCCTCAGAAAGCTGGGTCAAAGGAGAACATACAGATTTTCTACATTCTTCTTAAGTTTAGGCCCCTCTGAACACTGATCCGTCAATTACAAGTGAACACACAATTCTGACCTGTTTGTGACAGACTCCTGTGTGCTCTGGACAATGGAGCAGCAACAGAACTAGAATTATTATTCATATGATTGCCCTTAACATTTTTATGGTTATTGTCACCACATAAACAGATGATTTTAAGAGATTTTATGAAAATGCAGCCTTACCTTCTCATAATGCGTTTCCATGCATAAGAAGATGGTGTACGCTGTTAAACAAGCCAGACAGCCTTCAAGATAGGATTGGCCCCCAAGCTTCTCAGCTTCTGCATAAAGGTTATTTAGAGTTCGAACTGTTTCTTCAAACTGCTGCCTATCAATCTGTAGGAAAGGAAACATTTAAAAACAAGTTTTGGGAAAAGAAGTCAGCGACTTACTAATAATGCTTGCCATCACTAACTTACTTTGATGCTTTGTTAACATTCTTATCTAAAAGTTGTCTGACCATTTTTTAGATGATTAGATCTGGACCTAAGTTACTGAAACTGCTTGGGGTTTATTTAACTTTATCCCTTCTGTGGATGTTGGATATCTTTAAGGCCCAATACACTACTTTATTATTCTTTTTACTTAATTTCAAGTAACTTAATTATACACTTTTCCTCTTTCTATTCACTCATGTTCACATGTACTGAGCACCCACTATCCCATACTATGAAACCTTAGAGAGATGACTAAGGCAGCACCTCAATGCTGAAGAGCTCACAGACAGGGAAGCAGAGCAGATCCACAAACGTACAAGTGCAGCAAGCTGCCAGGCGCTCCAACAGAGGCACACAGAGAGCAGAGTGGGGCCCAAAAGGAAGGAGAATTTCCCTTCATCTGGGAAGAGGAGGTGACCTTGAATCGAGCAGCTAAACAATGGGATTTACCGGGAATAAAGGAAAGGAAGGAACTTTTAAGCAAAAGGATCAAAAATGGACAAGTTCTGTATCCTGTTTACTCAATCTCTGTTTTAAATATTTTGTTACTAAAAGCCTCAAGATGAACAAGGTAAAAATCTCCAACTAACACACAGTTCTTTGCACCAAGTCATTCCTATTAACCTCTCTTTACTCAGTGAAACCATTATCTAACATTCACACTAATAAATGCCACAGGCTGAGCATCCCTAATCTGAAAACCCAGAATCAGAAATGCTCCAAAAATCCAAAACATCTTGAGTGCTGACATGACACAAGTGGAAGATTTAAAACCTGATCTCATGTGATCGGTCACAGTCAAAACAAAAGTGCACAACATGTAGTTTGTTCAGTGTCCCCCCTGGGGAAAAGGCCTCCCAACCCCGTCAGCTGCCACATCTTCCACACACACCCAGATTCCGCCGTGTAAGCATGCCCACAAAGGGTGACAAAATGGTTCAATCTACAGAAATATTTGTTTCACGCATAAAAGTATTTTTTTTAGAAACACAGTCTTGGCTGGATGTGGGGGCTCACGTTCGTAATCCTAGCTGTCTGGGAGGGCTGATGCAGAAGAATCCTTTGAGCTCAGGAGTTTGAGACCTCCTGACCAAGAGGGAGACTCTGTCTCTACTACAAATAGAAAATTTAGACAGGTGTTGTGGTGGACACCTGTAGTCTCAGCTACTCGGGAGGCAGAGGCAGAAGGATCATTTAAACTCAGGAGTTTGAGGTTGCTGTGAGCTAGGCTGATACATGGCTCCCTAGCCTAGGCAAAAGATTATATCTAAAAAAAAAAGAAAAGACAGAGAAAGAAAAAAGAAAAAAAAAAAAAAGAGCAGAGTCTTGTTCTGTCTCCTAACATAGGTTAGAGTTCCAGCCTCAAGTAATCTTTCTGCCTCAGCCTTTTAAGTAGCTGGAACTACAGGTGAGCACAACACCCAGCTAATTTTTAAATTATTTGCAGAGACGGGGTCTATGTCACCCAAGCTGGTTTCAAACCCCTGGGTTCAAGCAATCCTCTCGTTTTGGCCTCTCAAAGTGCTGGGATTACAGGCATGAGCTACCGTGTGTATCCCCTGCACAAAGTTATTAAAGAGAGCCTATAAAAATTACCTTCAGGTTATGTGCATAAGGTACATATGAAACACAATGAGCTGTGTGTTTAGATTTGGTACCCAGTCCCAAGATACCTCATTAGGTACATAGTATATGCAAATACTCCAAAATCTGAGAAACATTTGAAATCTGAATTCTGGTCTTGTGCCTTTTGGGTAAGACTCAATCTGCACTGTCGTCCTTTTTCACTCTAATCATCTGCTCTTACTTTTCTCTTCCAATATCGCTTTGCTTTTTTCTTTGTGTATTTCAAACCTCACTGCTTCATCCTAGGACTCGCAAGGCCCACTGGGAAAGTCTTTCATCCAGTGCTGCCACTCTCAGCTGCCCGCACACCAGGCCTTCTCTCACTCAGGCTTCCCTTACTTCTAAACTACTTACTGAGGAATTTTCTCTTTCCTGAAGCCTTTCTTAATATAGAAACAGACTCAGAAAAAAATCAGAGAAACTCAATATATGACAAAACATTCCAAGAACGTAACTTTAAGCTGCTAAAATCCTTTGGTCAGAGGCAGCTGTAATCACTGTTTTGTCCTTTGTGTGGAAAACTGCAAGGAGTCAGCAAGTCAGTGGCATGAAAAAGTCCAATGTAACTTTTAAAGTGATGGCATCTCGACTCCTTTTTCAAAAGGGGCTACTTTAAATTTCCCAGACTATTAGAGTCTGGGCCGAGCAGCAGGTGGGTGGAGGCGATGTCAAGAGCAGGGTGGGGTCCCTTCACCCACCTGGCCTTGAATGTGTAGTCCCAAGACTGGTCACATGGGAACCCAAGTCAGTTCTCACTCCCAGAAAACAGACAGGAGAAAAGCTCAGTGAGTGGATTTTCATTAATGATAAACTGTTATATTCACCTAATTATGCCCGAGTTAATGTCTTCAATTTGTCACTGATAAATCTACAAAAAAATTGACATAATTGATTTGTTTATAGTGTTACAATTTGATAAGTTCTTTGAACTGTTTATATTTCTTTATATTCAAAACCATGAGATACAACTGGAAACATCTTATTTCTTCCTTTTTTTTTGTAGAGACTGAGTCTCACTTTATCACCCTCAGTAGAGTGCCGTGGCGTCACACAGCTCACAACAACCTTCAGTTCCTGGGTTTAGGTGATTCTCCTGCCTCAGCCTCCCAAGTAGCTGGGACTACAGGTGCCTGCCACAAGCACCTGTTGCAGTTCGGCAGGGGTCAGGTTTGAACCCCCCACCCTTGGTATATGGGGCCGGCGCCCTACTCATTGAGCCACAGGCACCACCCCATCTTATTTCTTTCAGATAGAAATTACTATTCACACTAGAAACACTAATACTTAAGAGTTATTCCAAGACTGCCATGCTTAGGATAGTAGCAAATCATTGGGCAGTGCCTGTGGCTCAAAGGAGGGCACCAGCCCCATATACTGGAGGCAGGGGTTAGGGGTGTTTCCAAACCTGGCCCGGGACAAAAACTGCAAAAAAAAAAAAAAAAAGTTAGTAAAAAAAAAAAAAATATGATTGAAGGAGTTTTTAAAAGTATATGTAATTTTTTTGAGCGATTATTTTTAAAAAAGGGAAATAAAAGGTAAAAAGCATGAGAAAAATGATAAATCACCTGCAAGGGCTCAACAGAACAAATCGGGCATTTTTATCTAACCACCTTCAGGCACATGAACACAGGTGCCCGGACACTGATGCAAAAGCTGTCTCAAAATTTAGAGATACATGAATTGCATTTGTATTTAGAACCAAATACAAATCTGGACTCATAAACATTCAAAATCCGAATGGAAAAAGGAACCAGGTTCATTTCCCCAGAATTTCTGTTCCTTTTTGAACTACACAGTACAGAGTATGGAGCTGAAGCTGAAAGTGATCACAGATCAAGGGGGCCAAGTCCAAGGTAACTGCTACTGACCAGACAGGGTTTTAAAGGTAGGTAGGGCAACAAACGCCTCAATTACAATTCATTCATTTCTCTTCTACCCAGACCAAGGGTGACCATACTTGTATTTTGGCTTACATGACAATAAAGCCCCCTTAAAGATGCTCTGACAACAAAGCACTTTAAGCATCAAAGTGTAACATTCTAACAGGCAGTAGAGAAAGTAAACTTGTTAAGAGACCTGTCCTCACTCCCAAATTAAAGGGCACAATTGTGTATTTTTAAAAATGCTTTAAAGTAATTCATAACATTTGTACATTAGTTTTTTCCTCTATTAAGTTGCCAAGTGTGATGTTCTCACAAAGGAAAATCAACCCCAGTGGCAGAGTAATCAGTAAATTTTCTAGGGTAAGTAGTAGAGAAACAAAGAAAGAAACCTTTCAATTTTCCATCAAACAAAGCAAGGAAATTTTAAATCTGTAATTTAAATTTAATCCTCACACAGAAAAAAAAAAAAAATCAAAGCTTTCCCAAGTAGTTTACAGTATATGCTAGAGTTTTATTTAACCAAAACATTTAAAAAGAAAAATTCAAAGGCACAAGTGAATAGCACTATGTAACATTCCACGTACTGCTCAGTACCACAAATAATTCTGGGCTAAATGAAATCAAAGAAGGAAAAGGACTCCAGAATTTGGAAACATCAATTTCCTGTGACAATCAGTGGAGTATTGTGACTACATTGTGCTTCTGTATTTAGACTATAAAATTAAAGGCTCTACCACACACACAGTGAAAGCCTACTGTCTGATTCTGCATACATGTATTTAGCTCAAACATATGAGGTGGAAGCCTGGCTTTAAAACCTATAAACAAAGGAATCTTGTAACATCTAAGTAAGTGTGGTGAAAAGAATAGTTTACATTCTGATTTTAAAGTACATAAATTGTGTAAGTTATGGTTTCCACAAAGACTTAAAAATAAAACACTTGATAGATTAATTCACCTAAGTCTTAACATGTAAAACATGTTAACTGTGATGTTAAATTATTTTAAAAACATTCAGTGGCTTCAGCCCATTAGCAATTTGCTCAATTTCTATTTCTTTAAATTACTGTCTCACAGAGTTAACTGTAAAATTGCTGACAATACACTGCAGCATATAAAACGGCATTTCAAATACAAGCTAATTTACACATCAGCTTTTTAAGGCATGTCTGATCTTTAATTTGCAGAAACATATTTGGGCCACTAATCTGTCCACAGTTAAAAAACAAGCTAGGGCTCGCGACTGTAGCTCAGCAGTGAGGGCATCAGCCACATACACCAGAGCTGGTGGGTTTGAACCCAGCCTGGCCTGCCAAACAACAACTACAACAACAACAAAGAATAGCCAGGTGTTGTGGCAGGCACCTATAGTCCCAGCTATTTGGAAGGCTGAGGGAAGAGAATCGCTTAAGTCCAAGAGTTTGAGGTTGCTGTGAGCTGTGACACCACGGCACTCTATCCAGGGTGACACAGCGTCTAAATAAATAAATAAATAAAAACCAACCTGAAGGAAATTATATTGATCATTGTTGAGCTCTCCACCTTTGCGATCAGGTAGAGCCACCTGCCTTAATACAAACAGACTCACGAAATGCTACACATTTCTCTAGTGCCAGACTCATCTACAGCTACTTACTCCATGACATATTTCTTAGGCCTCACACCCATGGAATGCCTACTCACCTCTCAGGCCCTCACCCTCTCTGTGGAAGAGGAAAGAGCCACAAAACCTGTTCCAGCTAACCAGTAGTTGACCTCTGTACAGGAAACAGAATCTAAGTAACTAGGCTCAAGACCAAAACAGTCTCTCATTTGGTGCACACATGGGGTACATAAAACCACAGAAATACACTCCACTGCACCTTTACAATAAAATACTATATATATATGTGGAAACACACACACACACACACACACACACATATATTTTTTGCTAAGTTTGAAGGAGAAACAAATCCTATTCTTCTATTCCTGCAGGCAAGGGTCCCCAAAGGACCTATATCCTGATACCATTTCTGACATGCAAGACAAGAGGTTCTCAGTTAGAGTGTAGGGTCCTGTTCTGGGATATTTTCCTCTCCAGGTCCTTCTAATGCTCTACATTTTTTAGGTTCCAAGAAGGTCTGTTTTTCACTGCCTGGCACAGCACTTAATAAACTCTTTCCATCAAACAGTCCCAAGACTGATCACCTGGGAACCCAAGGTCCAGCCCAGGGTATGTTGAGCTTTCAGACCTGTATGTTGCCCAGTGTCGAGAATCGGTACCCAGCAGTCATCCTCTCGAGCCTCCGTTTCCCCACACTGGGTTAGGGGAAACAGCCCAACAGTGCCACTGACAATGACCACACACGCCAGTCGCAAGACGATGATAATTTCTCTTGCTTGGAGAAGCAGAATTACAACCTGCTGAGTGAGGCGGCCTGGAACTGCAGGAATGAGCTCCTCATCACTGCTGTCAATAACCCAGTGTGGGGAAACGGAGGCAGGAGGGGAAGATGACTACTGGGTACAGGTCCGGAAGCTCATCACACCCTGCTGGACCTTACTCTTCCTCTTCCAAACGCCGGGTCTGGTTCGGCGGCCCTGCTCCGACCCCTCGGGCGAAGCCTGGCCCTCCTCCCGCCCCGGGGAGTCTCCCCTCGCTCCCCAGCAGGTGCGGGAGCCACGCTGCATACCCGGTTCTCCAGCTCCGCGGGGAACTTGGTCTGGAACTGGCAGCGTGTGCCACTGCTGTAGTCCCGCTGAATGAACACCTTCCCGCACACCGGCGCCTGCTGCGGCCTCATGGCGAGGACAGGACGGGCCGCGCTGCGGGGTCAGGGGAACACCAACCATGGTCAGATCCCGGCCTGGACCCAGGACTCCGGCCCGCCAGCCCCTCGAACCTACCCACCGTCCACAGCGGCCCAAAGCCCCCGCCCCGGCCCTCTCCCCTTCACCCATGCTGTCACGGCGGGCCTCCAGCCACCGCCCTTGCCCAGGCCCCAAGCCCCTCACTGCCCGGTTCGGCCCGGAAAACACGAACCCGCCTCCTCTGCCCTCCAGCTGCTGTCGCACCGCCTTCGCCGTCACTTACGTCCTGCCGCAAAGAGCCCGTCCCCCTCCCCTCCACCCTCCTCCTACCTCCGGTTTAGAACCCGCCCTCCCCGCCGGCCGTAAAGCGCCCCGCTGAGGCTGCGCGCTGCGGAGTGGAGGGGAGCGCCGTGGGTGGGGCCCGAGAAGGCCCCGCCCCCGATCCAGCCCCGCCCCCCGCCCCGAGTGAGGCGTCTCGGGGAAGGAGGAGGAGCTCGGACCCGGGCGCGGGCGCCTGCCACCGCGGTCTGAGACTCGGAATTTGCCCTGGTGTCATTTCCTATTGACTGTGGCGGAGTGGTTAACAATCACTGTGTATCAGGGGTTATTTTCATTCCTGATTGGACGTCACCGCTTGCGTGTGAGTTACCCCACCCAGCGCGAACACAAGCACAGGACCAAAAACAACCAAAAAACAAAAAACAAACAAACAAACAAACAACCCCACACACACACACAATAACAAAAACAACAACCCCGACTTTCAACTATGAGATCATCACACCCTGGGCTGGACCTTCCTCTTCGTCTTGCTCTTCCAAACACCGGGTCTGGCCCAGACCTCCTCCCGCCCGGGGAGTCTCCCCTCGCTCCCCAGCAGGTGCAGGAGCCACGCCGCCTACAGGTTCTCCAGCTCGGCGGGGAACTTGGTCTGGAACTGGAGTGTGGCCTGCTTGGGAGGCTGGAATGTCTTCTACCATCTATCAGATCTAACCCTGGTAAACCAACCGGCTTTACCCAACTGTTGCCCATTCTCTACGGTTTTCTTACACAGCCCCTCATTCTTAGTCCGCCTACTGTTTCATGACCTCTTGGTAATGCCTCCCCCACCCCAAGTTCCTACAAACACATCTTCACCCGTCAGTCCCTGTCATAGAGTGACACGTCACCATGTTTTCTTGGCCTAACCAAACACAGTTATTTGCATACCTGCTTCAATCCCTCCTTAGATCTTCAGTCCTTCATTCAATTCATTCACTCATGGGGCGGCACCTGTGACTCAAAGGAGTAGGGCGCCGGCCCCATATGCTGGAAGTGGTGGGTTCAAACCCAGCCCGGCCAAAAACTTCAAAAAAAATTCATTCACTCAACACCTCCACCACCCAGGTGCTGTGCCAAGCCTGGTTGGCAAGGGGTACAGTTATAGATGAGACGTACCTTTGAGCCTCTCACTGTATAATGGAACATCAGACATGGGATTCTTTAAAAGTAGGGGATAAATAACATAGTGGCAGAGATACCTTTCCTAATTATACTCTTCACCCTTTCAAGAGTTTTCCTTCCTATCAATGCCCCCGTGTTCTGAATACCGTTTGTACCACATTACCAGACACTCACTGCCTTGGCCCCTTGGGATTACTTTTTTTTTTCAGTTTTTGGCTGAGGCTGGGTTTGAACCCACCACCTCCAGCATATGGGGCCAGCACCCTACTCCTTTGAGCCACAGGCACTGCCTGGGATTACTTTCTTTTAAAATGAACATGTTTGTCAAGTGTAGGGATGGACATAGTTATAGAAACCGTAGGATTTCAGAGTGACAATGATGATGGTGGGCGCCTCCTATTCTGCCCAGAAATTCTGTTTTCAACCTCTGCTAGAGCACTCATTTTAGAGACTTATGGTAGCCTACAGATTTAGAATATGGATCTATTTTCTTAGGAAGGTAAACACTTACTGACAGGGCGTCCACCTCCCTGTGACTTCTGTATCTCTTTTCCAGAATTCTGCAAAGGCCCTTTTCTAGACCATCAGTGTTGCTGTAAGGGGATATCAGAGGCTGGGAGTTAAGAGAAGAGGTTTATTTGGTTCTCAGTTCTGTAGGCTGTACAAGGAGCATGGCAGGTTCTGATTCTGGTGAGGGCCTCAGGCTGCTTCCACTCATGTCAGAGGGGCAGCTGTCATGTGCAGAGATCAGGTAGTAAGAGAGGATGGAGATGCCAGGTTCCTTTCAACAACCTGTTCTCCTGGGAGCAAATAGAGCCAGAACTCACTTGTCACTGTGAGGATGGCTGCAAACCACCTGTGCATCCCTCCACCCAAACACCTCTCACCAAGCCCCGCCTCCAACACCTGGCATCAGATTTCATTGTGAGATTTGGAAGGACCAGATGCCCAAACTATAGCAGGCCCAGTAGCTGGGTGCTAGGGACCTCCCATTTTGGCGCTGGGTGCTTTGCCGCCTACATGCACATGTTAAGGAGACCATAAAACCCATCTCATCAGCATCGCCCATCACCTAGCTCTCTCTACCAGCCCTGTGAACCCTCTTTCTTTGGAAGGATTATTGGAGTGTTGTGTGATGGCATTTCAAACCAAGTAAGAAGAGATTCTGAGAGCATCCAGTTCATCCTCCTGAAGTCTGAGGGAATCATATCTGCAGCCATCCCTCCTGAGCTCTCATGAGGAGGCTGCACTGGAAGAGAGTTTGGATTTCCCTGACAGTGCAGCAGTTCCCCAGGGTCAGCAGGTAGAAGGAAGCTAGTCTGGGTCTTCTCAAAAGGGATTCCATGAAAGAGGCGCTTTTGGGGAGGCAAAGGCAGTGCAGCCAAGAGTGGGTGCCAGGGAAAGATGCAAGCCCCCAGATTAGCTGGGATTACAGTCCAAACCGCCTCACCTAGCTATTGTTTTTATTTTTATCACTGTCACCTCATTAGAGGCATAGTCAAATGTTTTGCTAGAATCAACATCATAGGAAGAGCTGCCATTCCTTGAGCTACTAGTGTAGAGAATGAGACGGAGCAGTTTATACACTTCATGTTATATGGTCTCCACTGTATCTATTAATCTAGTAACCCTGGCCAAACAATGATAATAATACGATCCAGACATGATCTGTTATCCATGAGTCTAATCCCAAACTATCATCTTATTCTTCTATATGTTTCAAAAATCCTTTAATATTTTGAGGGATCTGAAGTCAACCTAGTAATCTGTAATATCAAAAAATTAATTCTTTCCTCCTTTTTGGAATGTGAGTTGTTTGTCGGTGTCTAGTTACCTGGACCCTGCTTGTTATATTTCTCTATCCATAACAGATTATCAATAATTGCTTTGAAAATGAATTCATGCTATAAATATTTGACAGCTGGGGTGAAAGGATGAACAGAGCATGGAAGTTCTACATCCCATTAAAGCCCATATCCTTGAGGGAAGATCAGAGGGTGGGAGGAGAGAATTTAAAATTTTTTTTTTTATTTTAGATTAATGTGAGGGTATAAATCATTAGGTCATATACTTTATACATGAAAGGTTGAAGACAGAATGGTAACTGTGTCCTACACCCAGGGAGTGTGCCATATACCCGTGCAATGTACCCATTGGGTGGGAAGGTGCTGGACCACTTTCTCTCCTTCCCCCACTTCTGGAGATATTTTTTTGTGTGGGTCTGTGATTGCTAATCAAGGAGAGAGATTAGAACAGGTAGATAAACTTTGCAGGAGGGAAGGATTTCTAACAGACAGAGAGGTAATTGAGCAATCCGGCCGGCCCCGGGTAATGGCGAAGTACCTGGAGCAAGTTGAGTCTGGGGTCTACTCAGGTGATGGTGTGGTGGGGACAGGGGCTGGGGTAAGAGATCTTTCACAGAGCAAGGATGTGGTGATAAAAATCTTACATCCTTTAACAAATGCCTCCATTTTCTTTTCCCTCAAGGTAAATGAACCAGCTTCCTTTCTGTCTTTTTTGATAAGATCTCTATTCCCAAGCTTCAGCCTTCTGGTGTTTAGAATCCGAGACTCCAGCAAAGCATTAATTAATGGTGAATATTATCAGGGAATTCCTTAAGTCCCTTCTTTTTAAACTCTGTATTTTTTCTATCAGAACAAAGCTAGCTTTTCAATACGGTGTCCTATTCATGTTCAACTTTTGACCCATCATGGATCATTTTCAGCCCTGTTTATAAACAGCTTCACACACACCAGGTAATGTCTCCTTGTCAGCTCCTTCCCTCCGGAGTTTGTTTCTCTGTTCAGTTCCTCCCAAGTCCTAAGTAAAGATCTGAATTAAATTGCAAGTTGTCCTTATACTAAAGAAGCTTCAAACTGTCCTCCTTGGCTGCTCACTTTGATAACCAAAGCTGCACCCTTTCCTCTCAGGTTGCTTTGCTAAGCTACCTGCTTTCCAAGCTCCCTGGCTTGACTGTGGTGGGGAGAGATCAGATCCATTTCCCTGGTTTTCACTTCTCGTCACTAGAGTGCACTTGTGCCAGGGCAGAACTCCAAACATCGTCTCTTTGTTTTCATGCACTTGTTGGTAATTGCAAGGCAGCTTCTGTTTTAGAAGTTGGTAAGTCTTCATTGCATTTTGAGATAACATTAATTAGCATACCTGAGCTGACAGCATCTGTTCCTTCCCATTTAAATTCCACCATCCAAAGCAACATGTGTCCCAGTTTCAGGAAACAGGCTGAGCAGATGCCTAACGGTTGTACCGAACACTCTCCCCATGAAAGACAGTGCTATTCTTGCTCAGATTCTTATGTTTCTGTCTTTATGTAGGGGAAGAGCAGATTGAATGATGTCATTCATCAGGGTCTGTTGGCCTTTATTATTTGGCTTATATTGAAGACCTTTCATGTCTAGGCTGGAGGTCGGAGGCAGAAGAGGGTTTGCAAATTTCAGACTGTCTTCGCCACACAATGTGGGGTTGCAGGGCCGTAGGCAGGACCATTGTCAAGGGCGTGTGACCTGTGGTGCGTGTGGGCACGTGGGGCTCTGCCTTGAGAAGGGGCTGCTGTCATCATGACATTCTTAAAAATTTTTGAAGATTAAAATCACCATAGTTCTCCTATCTAATCCTGGCAAAGAAACTTGATTTTTAACCTTTTTCTGTGGTATCCTTGGCCAAGAGGCATGTGTTCAGCCAGTCAGTGTCAGGCTTAAGATAATTACTTTTATTCTCCACACATTTACAGAGGGACCAAGTAGGATTCGGGGCTAAAAAGTAAAGATGAAGAATGAGTGAATTGATGGATCCCAGAAAAGTACCAAAAAGAGGATGGGCTTGCAGAGAATGTTTTTTTGAGAAGGGCACGTCTGTGGCTGCAGACTCAGATGCCCATGTAGCCTGTGTTAGAAGCCTCCCTACTTTTCCGGGACATCCAGTTACAAATGTCAGTCCTATTTTCCCCATAGCACCATGTGCTTGGCCTCGCCTCTGTGCCCTTCTCCGCCTTCTCCGGCCCAGTGACACTGAAGCAAGTGATCTCCGTGTCACTTGCAGTATGTTTTTATTTATTTAGTGTAAGACTCGCATACACCTAACATCCCTATGAAATTGCACCTCAACCTTGGAAACCAGTCTGATCTGTACCTTGCCTAATTAGCAAATCCCCTGTATTTGGCCAGCAGGGTTTCTATGCCGTTTAAGTCATTGATATGAAAGTTTGTAATGGGCAGGCCTCTTGTGATACAGAGGGTAAAAAAATCACTGTGTAACTAAAGAAATGGCCTACCGGCCTCCTACCCCCACACACATCTCCACTATTAGATTTGCTGCTTTGAGTTCAGATACCTTAACCAGGAACCCATGATTGGTAAAATACCCTATGCTTACCCTTCGTGTGTTTATATTCATGAATATTTAGCCTAAGGCTGATTTCTCTACTTCTCAGAAGACTGGAGGGCCAGCAGGACACAATAGGACGTGGACAAGTTTTCCTCCTCTGGAGAAGTGTGGAAGGAAACAGTGGGGGAACAGAGAGTGGCCCAAGGGAGTCCTCAGAGGGTTTCCTTGGGGTCCAGAGGCTTCCTAAAGGGATAGGATGCCTGGGAAAGGGCCTGGATAGAGGCAGTGGGTGCTTCTGTAGGCTACCATCACACATCACAATTTTGCTAATAAGATAAGAAGTTAGTCTGATGTGTCTAGTCTGCAGACACTGGACTGTCTCTCTGCAGTCAGTCACCAGGCAGGGCCGTGGAGCACCAGACAAAGGGTAGGTTGCCCTGGGCAAGGCAGCAGAAGGTCTGGAGCTGGGTGGGCTTTAGTGTGTGGGGTGAGGACTCGGGAAGACATAGGTAGGCCTGAAGACAAGTGTTTAGCAGTTTCCCTGGCATGGTTGTGCTAAACCTGAAAAGTCCCTCTCCAGAGTGGGCAGCTGTCACAAGCAGCTGCTTCAGGATTTAAAGGATTGAGGTGGGGTGGCCAGGATCGCAGGCGTGAAAAGCCTGGTGTTCCCTGGTATGTTGTCTGTCCTGCCAGGTAGGATGAGTCCATGCAAAAAGCAGCCCTGCCACCTCGTGCTTCTCAGGGTGGGAGGCTCCTCCCTCATGATACGTCTCTAACCTATACCTACTCTTGAGATTTTTTTCCTTTCCTTCTTTATTTTTGCAATCCATTTAGCTTTTCTAAATTTCTGAGACAAAGTCTTGGTCTGTCACCTAGGTGAGAGTACAATGGTACGATCATAGCTCACAGCAACCTCCAACTCCTGGGCTCAAGTGATCCTACTGCCTCAGCCTCCCAAGTAGCTGGGACTACAGGCACCTGCCACAACGCCCAGCTAAATTTTACATTTATTTTTTTATTTTATTTTTTATTTTTTTTTGTATTTTATTTTATTTTATTTTATTTTATTTTATTTTATTTTATTTTATTTTATTTTATTTTATTTTTATTTTATTATAGATAAAAATATGCACCATAGATGTGGCCCGACCCATTACCCTCCC
>CAUYPK010074934.1:0-25781 GCA_963574355.1 Loris lydekkerianus
TGGTTTGATGAAAGATCAACCCACAATTTCGGCAGATTAATAAAACAAAGGTTTGTTTCTAAATACCATGCGCATGGGGGGAAAATGTCTTAATGACGGTCAGAGACCTGATGGGCTGGCCCTTCTCAGTAAGGAGTTATAAGACAGGGCTGCTGACTTCCTTTCCTGACCGCTATCAGACCTGGCCCCAAATTATTTAAAACATAATACCTGTCTCTCAGGTTAATTTACAAGTCAATCTGTTTCCCTCCATCAATACACACCCCTCCCCCAGCAACCATTTGCAGAACCTTTACTTTCCACATTCTCCCCTCTCCCTTTTTTTCTTTTTTTTGAAACAGAGCCTCAAGCTTTCACCCTGGGAAGAGTGCTATGGTGTCACAGCTCACAGCAACCTCCAATTCCTGGGCTTAAGCGATTCTCTTGCCTCAGCCTCCCAAGTAGCTGGGACTGCAGGCGCCAACCACAACACCCTGCTATTTTTTGGTTGTAGTTGTCATTGTTTGGCAGGCCTCCATGCTGGATTTGAATCAGACAGCTTTAGTGTATATGGCTGGCGCCTTATGACATTACAGCTCACAGCAACCTCCAATTCCTGGGCTTAGGCAATTCTCTTGCCTCTGCCTCCCAAGTAGCTGGGACCACAGGCGCCCATCACAATGCCCCGCTATTTTTGTTACAGTTTGGTGGGGGCTGGGTTTGAACCCACCACCCTCGGTATATGGGGCCGATGCCCTACTCAATGAGCCCCAGGCACCGCCGAGGCATGCAATTTTAGTCAGAACACAGAGACTGCAGAGTGTGAAGTTTTGTCATTTTTTTTTTTTATTTTTTTGCAGTTTTGGCTGGGGCTGGGTTTGAACCCACCACCTCCAGCATAAGGGGCCAGCGCCCTACTCTTTTGAGCCACAGGCGCTGCCCAGGTTTGTCAATCATTACCGTATATACTCGAGTATAAGCGGAGTTTTTTCCAGCACAAAATTTGTGCCGAAAAACCCAAACTCGGCTTATGCTCTGGTCATATAGGTTATTTGATTACGTCCCCACGCACCTAATCAAATGCACGTACTCTCCAGTCCTCTTCTGCCCTCTGCTTGAGGGGGCGGTGCTTGAGCTCAGTCCACAAGTCTCGGCTTTGCTGAAGAGGTAGGTGGCTGAACTGAACTGAACTGTATTCCACTGAACTATTTAACCCACAATATTTAATGGCACATTTAATTAAGTGAAAACCCCATTTAAGGCAGTAAAGTCTTGTAAATAAATTTTTATAAATCCTGAATCCTTATAATCAGGGGTTTTGGAGTATAAGGATTCAGGATTTTTAGCCATTTATTTACAGTGCTTTACTGTCTTAAATGGTTTATTCACTTTATTAAAGTTGCCATTGAATAATATGGGTTAATGTGGTATGTTAATGGTATACAGTATATCAAACAATCATGTATTGTAAATGTAATCATGTATTTAAATGTATAAAAAAAATTACCCTGCACTTTATTGAAAGTTTTAAAGTTGTTGTTGCTAGTTTACAGTTTTTCTTTAGCAATAAATATTGAAAAGCATTTAACCTACTGATTCCTCAATTATTGTAATTGTTTTGGGTATATGTTTTTATTTTTGAAATTTATCAGTGGCTGCTGCATTTTCCACCTCGGCTTATACTCGAGTCACTAAGTTTCCCCAGTTTTAGGGTAAAATTAAGGGGGTCGGCTTATACTCGGGTCGGCTTATACTCGAGTATGTAAGTATGTAATTATGATGTGTAATTATGCAGGATGTCACTATCTGCTATTTCGTCCTGGAATGTGTGTGGTAGACGTGCACAAGAACTTTTCCTTTGATCATGCTCCTTGCAATGCTTGTCGAGTTAATGAACGAATCAGCAAGTGAATGTACTTGGAAGCAGTAAGCTTCCTTGGCCTATTTAACCTTGTCAGGTATTAAGCTATTATTAGTCTAAGCAGGGATTGACGAACATTTCCCATAATAGGCCAGACTGAATATTTTTGGCTTTGTGTTCTCTGTTGCAAATGTTGAACTCTGCTTGTGTTGTAGTGTGAAAGCAGTCATGGAAAATACATAAACATCTGAGTGTGGTTGATTTCTAGTACATTTTTATTTATGGTTACTGAAACTGGAATTTCATATAATTTTCATGTATCACAAACCCTAGTATTCTTTTGATTTATTTTTCTCAACCATTAAAGAAGGTACAAATTGTTCTTAATTCACAGGCCTAAAGGAACCTTATTACTCCCTTAACATCTTGATAGGAAGTTATAAGACAGGAACCAAGGTCTCTGATAAAATAAGAGGTGGTGGAGAAGAACTAGAACTAAGATGGCCAAGGAGAAACAATCTGAGGTTACCCTCACTACTCTTTCTACTCTATAGTGTTTTAGCGTACCAAAGAAATTCTCAGCAGTGCCTGACATTTGTGTAAACACAAAATGCCATGGCAACTCCCAGAAGTTGCCCTATATAGTTTATAAAGAGGTGGGACCTCCAATAGTTTATAAAGAGGCAGGACCTCCAATTTTTGGAACTCCTTACCCTTTTCCCAGAAATCTTATGACTCATCCTCCCTTCAATTAACGTAAGTTAAATAGAAGGTATAACATATGACAAGACCCCATAAACTCATGAGGTACTACTTTCTGTTGCTTCAGAGATAGCAGCTATCCTGTCTAGGGGTCAGCCTCCTTTTTTTTTTTTTTTTTCAAACTGAGAAAATGCAATTTTAATAACACACACATACGTTCATAGGACTTTAAATAAGATGTACAAAATCTTGGGGGGAGGGGGAAGAAATCTGCCATTATTGCCTATGAGCTGGTAGATTAACTGGCTGACAGGACTGCCCAGGGTAAACAAATGCACAGATAATGAGAAGTCCCGACACTGTTAATGAATAAGAAAAAACAATCACAGATAATGCTACCTGCCCTGCATGCCCAGCCACCTGTAATTCTACTCTTGCCTCCTTAGAGACAAACCAGGACAGTCATCGCCTAATCCTCTAACTCAGTTGCTTGTTAATATGCCACCTCTTAAAATTTTTAATTTTTTAAATTTAAAAACTACTCTTAGCTTGAAGACTCCACATATTACTACTGGCCAGTCCCCACCAAGTATATTTGTTTTGATAAAAATAAAATGTAAATGCTCCAACTGAGTCAGGATTATAACACACCATTTCCTATCTTTTACATCTGGAGAGACTTTTGTGAAGTGCAAAGCAAGCTACTACTTGTGCTTCAAAATAAAAACAAATGCCAATCTTCCAAAGGGTGACAAAGGCACCACCACCATCAGGAGGTAAAACAGAAAATGTACAAATGCTATTATTTGACTGCTACATAGATGCATTTTGTGCATGGAGAGCCTCTTTACTTAACATGATGTAACCAATAGAATTATATTTTCAGTTAACTGAGAAAAGGAGTTTAGAAAAGGCAACAGTTACACACGAAAGCATAAACACTTAGAACTACCTTAAATTTTCAGCTTGCAAGAAGGGTAATAAGTTTGACATACATATCCAGAAAATTAGACAAGGTGATTTTTGGCACAGTAATACTGCCAAACAAACCACCACTCAGAGCAAACTTCATTTGTCAAGTCTCCAAAGTGGCCCGACATTCTCTGTGCAATGAACATTTTCTCCCTCTCTACCATCACACTCCCTCTGTACCATCCCACTCCCTCTCTCCCTCACTAGGCAACAGCAGGAGGGAGACAACACATGGACACCCAAGAGGGAGAAGGAAAATACTTGATTTGGGAGAAAAAACATGGGCTACTTGTGCTAAAAGAGAATCACAAAATTTTTATGAGAATCCAAATGCAAATACTGAACTATAACCCAGAGACTAAAGACTGCTACCAGAGTCATAAATGCAAGGGCCTAAAATGACATCTGCCATTTAAAGGGACACACGAAGTACTTTTCTATAATGGAGAAAGACAATTAAAAATAGATTTTTCTTGCTGGAACTGTTAAGTAAAAATGTATCATAGTGGTTTTAAATTTGATTTAGGTCACTTAAAAAAAAAAAACCTAAATAACCCACTTGTCTCCCCATCAATGTACAAGATTAGAAAATATTTACACACTGTAATCACAAGCAATATAAGCAGTATTTTATACTTATGAGATTTTGTACACTTTACGCAGTGCAAAATGAGAAAAATATGAACACTTACAAAATTACACACAAATAATGTATCTACACATTATTAAATTACAGAGTGAAAACCCCCATTGTTGGGCAGATAGATGCCAGAGTTTCAAGCTTCTGTCAAATAGTCAGCCTCTTTTTTTTCTTAACTTTAATAAACATGCTTTTACTCTTTTGCTTTTGCTTTTCTCTGTTGGCTCACTCTTGAATTCTTTTCTGTGTTAAGCCAAGAACTCAGTTGGCCTTTGGGCCCAACCCTCTCATTTTGGATTCATTTTCCTCTATCACCCTGGTTTATTTATTTATTTATTTATTTATTTTTTGAGACAGAGTCTCATTTTGTCGCTCTCCGTAGAGAACTGTGGCATCACAGCTCACAGCAAACTCAAATTCCTGGGCTTAAGCAATTCTCTTGCCCCAGTTTCCCAGGTAGCTGGGACCACAGGCACCTGCCACAACACCCGGCTATTCACAATGCCAGGCTATTTTTCATTGTTGTTTAGCTGGCCTGGACCGGGTTTGAACCTGGTTCCCTCAGTGTATGTGCCTGGTGCCGTAACCACTGTGCTGCAGGCGCCAACCTATCATCCTGGTTTAAATGAACCTTAGCTTTGGGTAAAAAAGGCGGTCAAATCTAGTGATAAGGGCTGTTCTTTTATTATAATAAAACAGGCCTTAGGAAAGATTTAAAATCTTGCAGCTCCTTTGATTTACCACTAGATGGTGATCTCTGCAGTTGTGTGACTTAGCCAGTGGATCATTCAACAGAGGATGATTGGATTTTTTTCCAGAGTATGGTAGATTAGTGGGTGCAACTTTAAAGCAGGCACACAAACTGTCCCAATAATTCAAAACTTATCACAAATTATGTGAGTTTGATTTATGTCTTCACCTTAACACGTTTCCCTGAATTGCAACATACCCAAACCAAGGGGAACACAATCACGCTCTCAAATCCTCTGACATGAGCTCCAAGGCTCAGGACAATAATTATGAATATGCGCTACAGTTAAAGATTTAGGAGCTGCAGCGGTGGTGTTTAGGGACAGATTCTATTCACAGTGCAGGCTAACAAGTGGAGTCGTTTCTTACATTAAGACTGATTCAGGATTCCCCCACTCAGGGCTGGACAGGGATTCCCCCATTCTCTAGGCCCAAGTGAGCTCAGAAATCAGACCCCATTTCCAGGTACAAACAGGCTGCCATTTCTAGGACACACCATCTGGGCTCAAACAAGGTCATGAACAAAGCAGCCTGAAACGTTTTGGATAGTTCAACCTTGAGTAGGGAGCTCACACCCTAATCCCTTCCCTAAAATAACCTTGCCCTAAAGGAGAAGGGACTGCATTTCATTCATTTGTTAATGCTCTCATTAATTTTGAAAAGATATTTGACCAGTGATTTTCAACCTTCCTAACGCCCCGACCCTTTAATACAGTTCCTCATGTTGTGGTGACCCCCCAACCATAAAATTATTTTCGTTGCTACTTCATAACTGTAATTTTGCTGCTGTTATGAATCGTAATGTAAATATCTGATATGCAGGATGTACTTTCATTGTTACAAAGGGGTTGTGACCCACAGGTTGAGAACCGCTACCCTAGACAAAGGGCCCAAGAGAGAGACTACCAACTTAGGTCTTCAGAAGCTGTGATGCTTTTTACTCCTGTATTCCTTTCTTTCTTTCTTTTTTTTTTTTTTTAATAAAGACAGAGTCTCACTTTATCGCCCTCGATAGAGTGCTATGCTGTCACACAGCTCACAGCAACCTCCAACTCCCGGGCTTAGGCAATTCTCTTGCCTCAGCCTCCCGAGTAGCTGCGACTACAGGCGCCTGCCACAATGCCCAGCTATTTTTTTCTTGCAGTTTGGCTGGGGCCGGGTTTGAACCCGCCACCCTCAGTATATGGGGCCGTTGCCCTACCCACTGAGCCACAGGTGCTGCCCTGTATTCCTTTCTGTCTAATAAAAATCTTGTCTTCCCACCGATCTGTGGTCAGCGGGCTCATTCTTCGAATACCCGAGACCAAGGATCTGAGGAAGAAATTCTGATAACAAGAGGATAGTTAAAGTGCTTGCCTCCTCTTGTGATGTTACACTGATAGCTCTTCCCAAAGAGCCTCCACTCCTGACCTCTTCATGTCACACTCTTCTACCCTTGAGGTACATAATTAGGGACCTGCATCGCCCTTGGGTAGCATATCCTGCACCAATCGCCTTCTACCTTCTTTAGGGTGTGGGGGTATTGGGGAGCTGGAGAACCATAGTAATGTTCTTTGTGTGTGTGTGTAGTCAGCTGAAACATAGCTAGACAGAGCAATGGCTCTATTCCACAGTGGTCATTCTTCTTGTCCTCTTGTCTGGAATCTTCTAACTAAGAGCTTTCTCCTGGACAAGTGACCTTTGGCTTTAGCTATGTCACTTTTTCTTCCTTTCTCACCACCCTTCTTTTATCCAGAGACACACAAAAAAGGAGGCTGGATGCCTATTGAAATCATTAACAATGGAAAAAGTTTCCATCTTTCTGGAACTGAGAAGGGCTCATCTATAGAGACAGGACTGTGAAGGTTTGTTACACCACGTTGGCATGTGGTTATATTCACCCTGGCCCCAAATTGATTTTTCAGGAAAGGCGGAATGAACCTATTTCTTCCACACTTCAAGAGGCATGACATCGAAGAAAACTCTCATGTCCTTCCTAAATTCTTTTCTGATGAAACATCTGGAGTAGGGCAGTAAGAAATCCTTTCAAAACTCTAAATTTACTTTTCCTAAAGGTGAAGACTAGTAGTTCTCAAAGGAGGTAATCTACATAGGAAGCATTTTAGAATGTGGTGAGAACTTTTGGTTGTCACAATGTTGTGGGCTGCTACTGGCATATTGTTGGCAGGGCCAGGGCCACCAAGAAAGGTTTGGATCTCAGTGAAAAAAAAAAAAAAAAGGACTAGGGAGGGGGCTGTAGGAAGGGCAGATGGGCATAAAACTTTTACCGTATATACTCGAGTATAGGCTGACCCGAGTATAAGCCAACCCCCTTAATTTCACCCTAAAAACTGGGAAAACCCAGTGACTCGAGTATAAGCCGAGGTGGAAAATGCAGCAGCCACTGGTAAATTTCAAAAATAAAAATATATATCCAAAACAATTACAATAATTGAGGAATCAGTAGGATAAATGCTTTTCAATATTTACTGCTAAAGAAAAACTGTAAACTAGCAACAACAACTTTAAAACTTTAAATAAAGTGCAGAAAACCATAGCTTAATAGGTAATCAAGCTAAATCACAATCACTGAATCAAATAACCTGTATGACCCGAGAATAAGCCGAGTTCGGGGTTTTCGGCACAAATTTTGTGCCGGAAAAAACTCGGCTTATACTCGAGTATATAGGTATATTTTAAATGTTAATTTGAATGTGGATTAAAATAAACACTATTACATTGCTTGTGAAAATTTAAATACCACAGCGATTTTAAGCAAATATTTGAAATTACACAATACTCCAGCGTGTGCTGGTACGTGGCTTGTTTGCCATCGAATCTGTTGCTCATCCTTTCTCTGCTCCGCCCTCTATCACAAGTTTGTCACATGTAAGCTGCGTGACCCATGGACCAAAGTCAGCTGCTTTCCTGCTCAGTTGCATCAATGGGAAACAGTGGAAGGATTTTGAAGGGGAAGACAGAGCAGGAGCCAAAGTACTTAGTTCTCTGTCATCATTATTTCAGTCTCTGCCAGAAAAAATAAAAAATAAAAAATAGAAAACGAAACAAAACTCAGCACTAGGCTTGTCCCAATCCCCCTGCCCCGCCAACACACACACATTCGTAAGCATTGAATGAAGAAAGCAGGGGTTCCCTGCCTCTAGCTTCATGGCCCTGGGTGGCTTCACAGGATATAGACAATTTTCTGCACTGTACTCCCCACGGTTTAAATATTCAGAATTGTGTCTGCTTCTGTGTTTACACTCTCAAACAAAGCAATTTAATTCCTAGGTATCTTTGTACACATGTGCATAAAGAAATATATGCAAAAAGTTCATAGTAGTATTATTTATAACACTGCCATACTGGAAGCCAACTACATGCCCACGAACATTAGCAAAGAAAGTAAACGGTAGTTTATTTATAAAATAAATTTCATCTGTGAAAAATGGACAGTCTACAGTGAATACAACCACACAGATGATTCTCAGGAATATAAAGGTGAGAATTCAAGCAATTCAAAATATCTATGCAGTTTAATTTTATGCATATAGATTTTAACATAAAGCAAAATTATAAACTATACATGGAAGTACAAGAAACAGTGATTTAAAAAAGTAGAACATTGCATACACCTATTTGGGGAAGAAAGGATAAGTGTATTAAGGAGCCATAGATTTCTCTAAAATACTTGTCATGTTGTAATTATTTTAAATAGTGTGTGTCAGGCATTATTTTTTAAAAAGATTTCTTCATACACTACACAAAATGGAAAATGTTCTTTCATATCTTTGAAATATACAATTAAATACTTTATAAAACATAATTAATGGAGTTTATAGTTTAGACAATATGTTACCAATTTTTCTTTATTGCTTATTTCTTTTCTTTTCTCCAAATTTGGTACTTTAGTTTTTTAGATCTCCTTTAAGAAAGCACAATATACCCTACAGGAAAGGCAAATGCTAATGTAAACAAATAGCATATGTAATATGTGTGTGGGTGTGTATGTGTTTATGTGTGTTGTGTGTGTCTATTTGCTATGGTCAGAATGTTTGTGTGCCTCCCAAATTCATCTGTTGGAATCCTAGCCCCCAAGGTAAAGGTATCAGGAGGTAGAGGCTGTTGGGATGTGAAAATGGGCCCTCACTAATGTGATTCGTGTCCTTATAAAGTAGGCACAAGGGAACTTGTCTTTATACCACATAAGAACATAGCAAGAAGGTGTCATCTGCAAACCAGGAAATGTGGCTTCAGACACCAAATCAGTCAACTCATTGATCTTGAACTACTAAGCAGTTGAATTTCTCTTGTTGACTCACTCCGTGGCATTTTGCTATAGCAATCTGCATGAACTATGGCATTATGTGTATACATATATGCATGAGTATCTCTCTCTATAACTATGCATATGCTGTGGAATATATTAAATCAGATAAGCTTAAGATTGCATAAGAGATATGTATTGAGTTGTTTGATCAGAATTTCTAACTTGACAATAACTATAAGGTCCAACTAAGTTCATGAACTTGCGACCATGTAACAATGTTCAGAAAACTCAGTTAAGGTTTCATAACCTTGGTATATTAGTGTCTCACGACTGTGTTTGTGTCAATGTGTGGTAGCATGTTGCTGAGTGGTGTTCATTATTGTTGTTGTTGGTTTTAGTGTGCCATCAGGAGAATGCCAGAGCTAGAATTAGAGCAATGAACAAACATTACATTTCTTGTTAAACTTGGCAAGAGTGGAGATAAAATCAGGGACATGTTAGTCTGTGTTTATGGGGATAAGGCCATGAAGAAAATGGCAGTGTGCAGATAGGTTAAACATTTTTCTGAGGGGAGATAAAGTGTCACTGATGAAGAGAAGTCAGGGTGGCCCATACGGAGCAGAACCGATGAAAATACTGCAAAAATTTGTTGAATTGTGCACCAAAATTATTGGCTGATTGTGGAAGCATAGCAGACCAAGAAAACGTTGATAGAGAAAGAGTTAGGAAAAGTCTAACTGAAAATATTACTATAAGAAAGGTGTGAGCAGAAATGGTCCTGAAGGAGCTCACAATGCAAAGCAAAGGAGAGCCGAACTTTGCTAAAACCTTTGGGAGAAGCAAGACAAGGTTTTGGGCCATGTTATCACTGGTGATGAAACATGAGTGCGCCAATATGACTCTGAAACAAAACATCCAAGTGCACAGTGGAAGTCAGCAATCTCCATGACCAAAAAATTTCCATCAGTCCAAATCAAGAGTTCAAACAACGCTGCTCACCTTTTTTGATATCAGAGAGATTATTCAAGATGAATTTGTACTCATGGGACAAAGGGTTAATGATGTTAACTATTTGAAAGTGCTGAAAAGCCTATGTAAAAATGTTAGACGAAAATGGCCTAAACTTTTCACCAACTCCTGGCTAATGCCTCCCAACAATGCACCTGCTCATGTGGCACTGTCTGTGAGGGAGTTTTTTGCCAGTAAGCAAATAACTGTATTGGAACACTCTCTCTACTCACCTGATCTGGATCCCAATTACTTTTTTGTTTCCCCGAGGATAAAGGAAACATTAAAAGGAAGACATTTTGATGACATTCAGGACATCAAGGATAATATGACAACAACTGTGAAGGCTATTCCAGAAGAAGAGTTCCAAAAATTGCCTTGAAGGATGGATTAACTGCTGGTATCAGTGCATAGCTTCCCAAGGGGGGATATTTTGAAGGTGAGGTGACCATAGTCTTCTTACCAAAGAGGTATGTAACACTTTTTCTAGGATTAGTTCACGAACTTAATTGCCAGGCCTAGTATCTTTTCAGTGGAAATTTAGAGAGGAAGCTTCTCATTAAATATTAATCTATGGATGACACTCTGAAATTTTTACAAATAAGAAGCTTTCATATAAATGTTTTGTGAGAAAAAGGACCATAATTTGACCTATTAAATAAAAATAAGTAATAACTTTTCAGTAATTGGTCAAAATTATAATGCTTGAAAATAATTTGTGAGAAATCATGACTTATGGTTCATATAAACCCCATTAACTTGTTTTATAAATAGATAACAGCCTTAGTAAACAACTTGATTGAAGAATATTTAGTGAGCAATTTCTGAAAAGAGAAAACTTGGGTAACAGTATTGAATACGTTTCTCATCCCAAAAAGCTTCAGAAATATTTCCTTATGAAATAATCTCTACAAATTTTATACCTTTTTCTCCTATTATTGGGTTTTTATTATTTTTATATTTATCATTATTATTATTATTTTGAGATGGAGTCTCAAGCTGTTGCCCTGGATATAGAGTCATGGCACCGCAGCTCACAGCAACCTCCAACTCTTGGGCTCAAGTGATTATTGAGTTTTTAAAATTTAAGTTTATCACTTGTTCTTTTATTATTTTCTTATTTAAATTATTAGCAGTATTGTACCCTCTAACCCCAAACTGATTGTTTGCTATTTCTAATGTAAATATTATTCATTTCCTTTATTATTTTCTATGTAAGCAATAAGAAGTACTCAATGCCTATATTCCTGAAGAAAATAATTTTTCTTTCTCTTAGATTCTACCATCTGATTTTAGAGAGCAACAGTGGTTAGAAACTACACATCGTATTTTGCTGTGCATAATGTGAACATTTTTGCCAAATGTTTGAGGAAAATATGCATTGGATGTGCACTGTCCATGAGTCACATAGTTCAGGAGCAGGAGAGACAAGCAGGCCTCCCAGAGCTGCCTCACCCCCAGCCTGGGCTGCCAACTGCACAGGGGTCCGGTCCTGGAGGAGGCAGAATCCCATAGGAGCAGCTCAGAGCTGTGTCCACCAAGCACTGTGGTCAGGGCAGGGGCTGTGGCAGGACTGGCAGGGCACATCTGGCTATGTGGAGCAAGGGCCAAAGCCTAAGGCCCGGCTTTCCAGAGGGGACCAGGATCCCTGCACATGCTCAGGGTCTTGCCTAGTAGCATCAGAAGCTGCTGTCCTGCCGGCCACATGCCTGCCCATCTCAGCTGTGGCCTTGGTAGCACTCAGGAGGGAAGAAAGGGGCAGCCTTCATAGAACAGGAGGCTGCCTGAGGGCAATGCGATCTGCACATTGACCAGGGGAACATTACATCTCCCCAGATGTGTCTGTCCAGGCTGAGAGCTGGCCACATTCTTGGGGGTGTTTTCTAGAAAGTCTGGGCTAAAAACTGAATGCACATTATGCGTGGAAGTGCATCTTACATGGCAAAAATAATGGAACATACACATACATACTCCTGCCTTGCGGTTGTGAAAATACAGTGAAATCATCCTCAAATATTTTTGAAGTTTAGATAAAGCATTATTAGAATGTCTATGTCAAAGAAACTGTTCTTGCTCTCCTTAGATATGAGCTTTTATTTGAGTTGGTTGTTGCTTATAAGGGTTAATCAGCAATAATTCTGGAACTCACAAACATATTTTTCTCAATTATACACATGAAGTTTTCATGTGATTCCTCTTTATATTAATATTTGACATAGTAAATATGTGATAAGTATAGTTAGTTCCAGATATTATTATTTAAATACAAAGCACACCATTCTGATATCAATAAATACAGTTTAATTTTATAGGTAAATTCTTGGTCAGGTACATTGTAAACTTAAGATATTTTTCTTTTGCTATCTATATGCTTGTCTGTGATAAATGCTGTTAGTCTAATCCAGTATCCCTCCCCAAGAAGATATAGAATAACCAATACTTAGTTCAGATCAAAACCCCTCCACTTTTTCATAAGATTTTAAAATGAACTCCTTGAACACTGCTTGATTATTTATCTAGTTAAGTTTCTCCTTCCCCAGGTTTTAGTCTTCCACAGAGAAACATCTGCTTGTAAAAACGGATTCTAGAACTATGCTATTAATATGGATGCCACTAGGGCCATGTGGTTGTTGAATACTTGACATTAAGCTAGAGTGGAGTTGAGTTATGTTTTTATGTAAAATTCACATTGAATTTTAAAGACATTATTAAAAGTAAATTTAAATTTACTTTTGTATTTCATTACAATTTCATCATGTGTTGATATGACAGCACTTTGGATATATGTGTATTTGATTAAATGACAGTATTAAATTCATTTTTACCTATTTATTTTTACTCTTTAAAAATGCACCTGCTATAAAATTTAAACTTACCTGTGCAGGCTCCATTTGTGACTTATGCTATATTTTGTCTGGGCAGTGCTTTTTCCTGAAGATAAATTCCACTTCTTTTAGTTCCAATATAAATTGTGAATTATTATCCTCACAATGTGATGTTGTAAATACAATTGCAATACATCCTTATAGGTTTCTTTCTAAAACGTTTGTATTATAAATGACCTTGCTAAAAATTATAAAATGACTTTGACTAATTGAATGAATGTAAACACCACAGAGGCCCAGTTATTTGTCCTCATTCTCGGCATGATCATCTTAACATTTAGACATCTTGGCGATGACTCATGCAACTCTACTTAAAATACATTATACTCCAACTCCACTGTTGTTCAGCTCTTAAGAATTGTACCAAAAGATTTTATTCACAGCATTAATCAACAACTGAAATTATAATATATACTTCCTTCATTTATTGTTTTCCACCCCTCTGAGAAATCAATTCTAGAAAAATACATTCCTTGTCTGTCTTCTGACCACCTTACTTGAAACTTTTAGAATAAAACCTCGCATTTAGCAGCAGCTCATTAAATGTTTTTTTGAATGAGTACATGACATATAAAATGTCTGGTAATTTCAAAGTATTAAATATTCTGTATATAAAATTTTGCAATGATCTTTTAAGATGTAAGCACTACAAATTTTGCTCTTTTAAGATCTTGTTTTTCATGTTTTATATCTGCTATAAAGAATTTTTGTTGACTTTCTGTCATCTCTTAATTATATTCACACTTTGTTCTGTGTAACTAATTCTGTTCAAGGACAAAGCAGTTTTTTCTTTCCTCTTCTTACTGAAAAATTAAATAATGGAGACTGGGCGAATGCGGGATGTGTCAAAGCAATCAATGCCACAAGGCTCTTTAAAAAGTAACATTTAGTTTATTCATAGATCATGCAGCAGATAGACATGGTCCATTAAGAATTTCCCTTAGAACACTATTAAAGCAGCTAAGCAAAAAGTATAAAAATAAATTGTTCACTGTGATTCTCATAATATTTTCCGGATAAAAGTCATTATGTATTTAAATAATTAAATGGGCAAAATAATTTAAATAGTTTATGGAAAATGTTAAATTGTACATTTAATTCTGTTTTTTAGCAAGTTAACATATTAATATTATAGAAGGATCTATGATGGTATCAAATTATTATCATTCTTCTGTTGTATACACTTGAAATACAGTCAGAAGTTCAATATATTATTTTTAAAAAGAATGTAGTCTCATATTTCCTAAATATGTCACAAGAGTTTAGTAGATTTTAACTTTAGTCTATATACTGAATCTGAAATACTCTATTTTTTTTTTTTTTAATTTCCATAGGTCTGGAATTGGCATTGTAAAAGGTATAATAGCATAATTTCTGAGCAAAATAAGCAACAAAGCAAAATAAAATAAAATAAATTATGTAAAGGCTGTATCTAGTTTTTAAAGTCATAATTTCTTGTCTTTCTAAATGAAATTATTTCTAATTTTATTTCAACAAAGAAATTATTCTTTCAATTATGGTAGTTCTAGTTTGAAAACAATCATTTACCAATTAACTTGGGAATGCATACTATTAATATTTCAGTATTAAATAGTCATAATTTTATATTGAAAAAATAGTTTTTCACAGGCTATATATTTACTAAAATTTAATTTATCAGTATATTAATAAATAAATAATCCTTAATGTTTTTCTTTGTTGATTGAAAGTCCCTATCTTTTTCCTTTTTTGTTTTTTTCCAGAATGTCTTTTACTCTTCTGGACATTTAATTTTCAATAAGAATATAGGAAAAATTTGATTTATTACTGCAAGTATTAGCTCATTATAAATGATATCAACATAATATTTATATTTAATTAATTAATGTAACTTCTTATTTTTCCATAGATTTAAAAAAAGGAGTCTTGAAATTATGCCAAGTATAATTGATCTTTTTAGATTTGTTTGAAGTAATTTAAATGTAAAATTTAATGTAAATTTTAATGTAATACTATTTGCTTTAAAATGTTGTCTCACAGAGACCTTTTAGGAAACTCACCCATCTGAATCACCTAAAGAGGCCTGTCAGCTTCTGCCTCATACCAAATGGAAAGGAGCCTATCTCAGCCCCAGCCCCTCTCCCACAGCCAGGGAGTTACCCAGGAACAGCTGGGAGACTTCCCCATCTGTGCCACCATGGCAGGGTTGCCAAGTTCCAATACACAGCAGATTCTGGAAAGTCTCTGAAGCTTGAAGCCAGCCCTTCAGAGTGCAGCCTGGGAATAATCCTGATGGCACAGGAAACTACTGAGAAATAGAGCCAGCTGTGCCCACTGGACGAGGTTGCTGGCTTTCAACTCAGAACAGATACTGAGGGGCTTGTGTCTCAGCTTCAGTCCCTCTCTGTTGCAGTCTCAGGCTCAGCCTGCCCGGATAGGGAGTCCCTAGGGGAGGCCTCCAAACAGAGCAGGCTGGCTCTGCCCCACAGCAGAACCTGAATGGTCCCTGAGTGTCGGCTCCAGTCCAGGCCAGGTTTAGTGTGGAAACAATTCTGCCCACATAGGGAACTCCTGTGTGTCACTGGGTTGGGCTTGACAACATTGGTCTTATGGCCAATTCTGAATTAGCTCTGAAGTCCAGTTTCAACCCCTTCAAATTGTGCTCTCAGAGCAAATCCACTTAGAGAGGGTGCTGCTGGAAGACACACTCATTTGAGTCCCCATGGTAGACCTGTGAACCTCAGTTCCTCAGCAGTTCCTCATGCAGCGCTGGATTTTAGTCTTGGCCCCTCTCATTGGAAAACTAGGAATAGTTCTGCCTGCAGATACTAAGTGCAAGGCACATCAAATACTGTGCCTGCAGGATGATGCCCCGACCTCGGTCAAATTGTCAGTCTTGAAGTAGACTTAAAAATTACTTCCAGCATTTCTCTAGTAGTCTGAAAGCAGACTTGCCCACTACTGAACCCAATGGGAGACATACCATTCTGTGACCCTAAAGACAGATCTGTCACCTATGAACCTAAAACAACTCTGTTTCTTGATTACTTCCTATTTTACTCATGGACTAGAGCAGAATAGCCGGCCCAGGGACCCATCCAGCAACTAAAGGGAGCCCTACGAGAGACCTAGAAGAAGTGACACCCATCAGATAATATGGTGGGAACAGTTGAAAAACTTGAATTAGATCCTCATGCTAGGGCCAAGTTCTTGAAGACAGGTTTAGGTAGATAGAATCCACTGGTATACCAACTAGAGGGTATATTTTTTTTGGCACCCTGTATGTGTAGGTGTGTGTCTGTCTGTCGTTCAAACCATCAGCTTGAAAATTACCTTTGATTTTTTTTTTTTTTCCCCTATATTAGAGAAAAAATAACTTTTTTTGATGGGGAAAAGGAAATGACAATTTCATATCTTAATCCTGTCTCCAATTCTCCTCTCCAACTCTGTACTGTTTAGTTTGCTCTGATTGTTTCTTTCTAGCTCAGCAGTTCTCAACTGTGGGTCGTGGGTCACAACCCCTTTGTAACAATAAAAATACATCCTGCATATCAGATATGTATATTACTATTCATAACAGTAGCAAAATTGCAGTTATGAAGTAGCAATGAAAATAATTTTATGGTTAGGAATCATCACAACATGAGGAACTGTATTAAAGGGTTGCAGCATTAGGGAGGTTGAGAACCACTGTTCCAGCTCATCCTGCAGCCTCCCCTTTGGGTGTCCTGACTGCAGATGACCACCTCCAATTGCCACTACTCAGGTGTTCTTTCTAAATTCTGTAATATTACTGTGAGAATAGATTTAACATATGTGTTATGTCGTTCTATAGGTACAGAATCTGAGGAATAATGCAAGTGACTTTTCTCAAGATATAAAATCTCCTAATATAAATTTTAAAAGCTGAGCAAAATCGGATTAAAAGAGTCATGTCCTATTCTGAATGATGAGAAAGGAAGAAAAAATAAATGACTGCTCATGGTATCATATTATTATCACATAAAGTAGTTGTGTGAAAATTATTTTATTTGCATAACTATTTTCAGAGAGGGATGGCAGGAAGAATACAATTTTTTACAGAATATATTTTATCTTATTCAAATTAATAATTATTATAGTTTCTTTGTTGTGTATTCATTGAAATATTTCACTGAGAATTAACTTCCACTCCAAGAAATGCTTTACAATTAATGTTGTAGCTATAATATCACAAGATGTCTAAAGAGTATATTGTGTTTATATATAAATAATATATTTCAGAAAGTTTGTTTGAATTCTTCACACATTTTGGTTATTATTATTATCTAATCTTATATATTCTTGGCCAATTCTTTTCCCATATTTCTCACAGATGTTAAAAATCATTTTTCACATTATTTTTCCTATAATGCTGTGAAGTTTTAGGGTGCATATTACAAAACCATGGCTCAGATTTAATCTGTGATCCAATTTTATCATGAATTCTGATCTTTTAGCTCACATTTTTAAATCCCTGCAGATAAAATGTGTTCTTGGGCTTGCCTTCTCATAAGAGCTTTGTTGGTACATTTTTTTCAAAGAAGCCTCCCTGGGTAAAGTATATATATATATATATACTTGAATATACCCGAAGATATTTCCTTAAAAGGCATTCCAGGAGATTGGTTATTATAACAAATTGAGACTTTTCAAAAGACATAGATAAAAGGATATAAAATGGACTTCTGCTTGTCCTTGTAAATGTACAGAAGAATGCCTATACTCGACTTCTTTTAAATTTCCTCCCTGCCAAATAATTACTTGCTTCTGTTGTATTTTTCATCTGTTACACACAAGATACTTGAACAACAAGAAAATAGACTGGGATAAAATACTTGCAAAACGGGGCAATCCATTCTCATTCTGGACTTGACTCTGCAGTGCTTATTCAGATTTGTCGTATACTGAATTATTACATGAATTGAGGCAGTATTCTCCAGTGCAGCCTGTGCCTGTGGATATTAACAGCAATTGATGCAATAGAACTATTTTCCCTAATAACACTAGCAGTGTAGACTAACAGCCTTATAACTCAATGAATTCCAGACACAAAGAAAAAAAATGGAACGCACCAGTGAAAACAATAAAAGTAAAGATGATAAAATAGATATGAAATTATAAATCTTAGACATTTTGCCAGCTTTGTATATAGATCATCAAGATACTTTAGGAGCAACAAGCAATTTGGATTTGGATGCAGACCTGTGGCTTCACCATAAAAATTAACTCTGGTAGAACTAAGTTCAATATTTTAATGAATGCAATTGCTCTTACCTCCTAGACTTAGCAAAAAAACTGAAATCTAGAATGATTAATAAGTTTCTTTTGGTAATGATAATATCGATATCCAAATTTGCTTGAACACTAGAATATGTAATTTCCTGTTTAGAATATTCCTATTTAGAACATTTAGAAAATGGTATAAAATATGTTAAAAATAAATTAATCAAAACATTGTGTAGTTCAGTAATTTTTTACACTACCACACCCAGGTAATTTTAAAATTATGTAGGATGCCTTAGTTAAAAATATTGTAATGTAATTACTGCTATTAGAAAAACAGCATGGTATTTATGGTGTCACAGTAACTGTACTCTTAAATAATCATGTAAATTGTAAATCTCTCCTGATGCTCAGGATCTCCTTTGTTTCTTTAGGTAATTATCTTCACTATCTTAAAAATAGAGATCAGCTGTCACTATTAATGGATTATAAAACCCAAATGTGAAATGTTATATCTAAATATAAAGATTGTGGTACATTTTCTAATAATGACGTATCATTCACTTGTAAAGAAAATACATTTTTTAATCTTTATGTTAGAAATTATCTCTTTGTTTCAATATTTTCCATTTTGTGTTAATTTATTTCTAAATCATTAAAAAAACAGAATTCCATGTTTATGTACCTAAAAGAGACCTAGAAAAGTAAAATGGAATGAAGAATTGCTAACTTAATTAGGTTTTTCTGGGTTAATGGCGGAAGTTAAAGACACTGAAATGGTGATATTTGGCAGAAGCTTATAAAAGGGAAGATCCAATTTAGAAGTATATCATCGTGTCAGAATATTTCTATGGTTTGTTGGTTTAATTTTGGAAACTAGTAGCACTGAATAAAATATAATTTCAGATATATAAAATTTTCATCATTCATGTATAATTAAATAAATAATCTGGATATTTACAAAGAAGTTTGCCACATAACAAATTGCATACAACTTTAGTGATGTCATTTTAGGGCAAGTAGCTTTTAATTATTTGTTAAAATTGATTTATTCTTTAATTCAAAAATACCTAAATAACCTAAAACACTGGATAATGAATAATAAACATACATTTAAGATTTAATAAAGGATTCATTGTCCCAAGATTGCATTATTTTTATTTTAAAAATAACTCTTTAATTGTGTGGGATAACTAATTAGGGCCATTTCAAATGGTTCAAGAAATTATATAAATAGAATGGAGTAAACTTTATAGTTTAAGAATAATCTATAGTCAAATACTTAGATGATTTAAATAGCTAGCTGAATTATGAAAATATAAAAATTCAGCAACCTAATTTCAATGAACAATTTATATCTTGAGTATGTTTTACTTTCTATTTTACTTTACCTGAATGTTGAAATTTATAAGCATTTCCCCAAAAGTCTAGTGTGAATGATTGTCATGAATCATTTAAAGTTACAGTGATTTTTTTTTCTTCTCTTTTCTTTTCTTTTCTTTTCTTTTCTTTTCTTTTCTTTTCTTTTCTTTTTTTTTTTTTTTCAGAGTTTATTTCTTTGCATGTCTGTTATGAGGTGAAATAAGGACCACCAACTCAAATTAAAAGTTCAAAAATGAGTCTTTTGTTGACCATGGGGCTGTCTCAGCAAAGTCTAAGGCAGACTAAGTGAGAGAGCATTGAGGGGTCTGAAGTTGGGGTTTTTATAGTCTGAAAGTTGTCAAAGGGACAAACAGGTGGGCTGAAAGTTAGTAAAAGAGGCAAAAAGTAAGCGCGGGGTCATGATGACCCCTTTACAGAAGTGAACCTTCCACTTTAGCCGATTAGCAGATAGGTAACACAAAGGTAACATGAAGGTCACATAAAGCAGATCTAGCAATTAACAGATAAGAAAAATAATTTGTCATAGCACTTAGCTAGTTAGTTCTCATCATGACGGCACTTGGCTCGCTGGTTCTTATCTTGTTTTGTTCTGGCCCAGTCTGGACCGATCTAAAAGTGATGGTGCTGGGCACCATTTCATTTACCTCTTTTTCCCCTTCTTCCTTCCCAGCCCCCGGTCTTATGGGGGTGGTGGTGGTGTGAGGCCCTCGTGAGGCCACCGGCATCCATCTCACATCATCACAGAAGACTATGTGTGGACAGAAATTTTGGTCCCATTTCACCTTTTAAATACTAAGACATCAACTTGTTTTTAAAATTGAAATATTACTGAATTTAAAATTTACTTAGAAAAACAAAGTTGTGGGGGAGGCACCTGTGGCTCAGTGAGTAGGGCACCAGTCCTACATACCAAGGGTGGCGGGTTCAAACCCAAACCTGGCCAAACTGCAACAAAAAATAGGAGCTGGAGGTTGCGGTAAGCTGTGATGCCACGGCACTCTACCAAGGATGATGGAGTGAGACTCTGTCTCCAAAAACAAAAAAGTTGTAATAAATAAATAAAACTATTTTGTGCATAAAGATTTCTATTTCTGGCCTGGATTATATCCAGGAAGCCAAGACTGACAAATGCAAATACTGTCAAAAACATCCACACTTGGGTAACTGACAGGCATTTCACATTTAACGTATCCAGAACAACACACTCGCTCTGTTTCAACTGCCCTTCCTTCAGTCTTGTCCATCTGAGCAGAGTCAACACCATCATTCCAGCTGCACTATCTGGAAGCTGTAATTTGCAGAAATATGGGTAGAACTGAAGAACATTACATTAGGCGAAATAAGCTAAACACAGACCAATTTCACGTGTTGTCACTCCTATATGAGAGATAAAAATTAAGACAATTTACCTTTTGGAGACAGAGAGTAAAATGTAGGTTACCAAATGGTAGTAGGAAGGGGGAATAAAAAAGGATAGTTGATGGGAAAAAAAATATAGCTAAGTAGAGTGAGCAAGAGCTAGTTTTTGACCCCACAGCAGGGTAACCACAGTCAACAATAAGTTAAGCGCATAAACACAGATGTTCCCACCTGTAAGTTATTATTACCGTCTGGTTAGCCTTTATTTGACTGTGCCCTGGATATGTCCTAAAGACAGATCTCTTATTTCAACTCATTTCTAAATGAATTGCTTTACTAAAGATAATTCCTACTGAATTATTTCCATTCACAAATCCTTTCCTCTACTGAGCCTATTGTTTAATCTTTGAAAGTCTTTGTCCTTTCCTCTACTAATAGGTAGCAGGTGTCAAAATAAATGTCTGTTTCTGTGTTAGTCTGCAGCTACACTCAGCTTGGGAGGTGTGACTTTGGTGTGTACATGTTGCTGGTCCTTCCTTTTTTTTTTCTGAGACAGAGCCTCATGCTGTCACCCTGGGTAGAGTGCTCACAGTAACCTACAACTCTTGGGCTCAAACGATTCTCTTGCCTCTGCATGCCAAGTTGCTGGGACTACAGGCACCTGCCACAATGCCCGCCCGGCTATTTTTTGGTTACAGCTGTCATTGTTGTTTGGCGGTCTGGGGCTGGATTCCAACCTACCAGCTCTGATGTATGTGGCTGGCGCCTTAGCCACTTAAACCACCGGTGCCAAGCTCGCTGGTCCTTCTTTTAAGAGGAACTTTGCCTCCTAAGATTTCATATTGTCTTTTAGGCCCATCTTCCTTCCTGTTAGTTGGAGATTTCTTAGGGCTTGCTGATCTTTGTACTTTCTTCCTGGATATTCTACCATTTGCAGATTTTGAGCTTAGCTCATTAGATTTTAACCACATGCAGGTTTATAACCTGGAAAGAGTCTAGAAGGGAAGACCTGTCTTTTATATGTGGAAGGTTTCTACTTCTACTCTCTGTTTCCCATGAACTGCATCACAGCAGGGCAGCCCTGAGACTATCAGTCAATTACAAAGTGACTTCCCAGAAGCAGTGGATGTAAGTACATATTTTAATGGTGAACATAGACTACCACTTATACCACACACATCTACCTTTTGAGCAGTGTTAGAGAACAGTTCCTCCATAAATAAGAGGGCCTTCTCTTTCTGTGGGAAGATTTAGAAGAACTGTAGGCTTTATGTCTGCAGATGGTTTCCAGCTTCATGCTCGTCCTCTTTATCCTGCAATCTTCAGTCTAAATTCTCCTTATGCTTGGCTTTCACTTATGTCCTTTTCAATGACTTACTACAAGTAATTCAATGAAGAGTCAGATGACACCAATAATCACATGGGTTTCGTGTATATTCCACTCGGCCCCCACTTTGTGAAAGGAACCCAACCACCACCAGTTGATCAGGGTCAACTCTTCCTGACCGAACAGCAATTTCAATTCAAGTTAGCTGTTTCCATTGTACAAAAATTCCACAGAGTCCTAGAAACAGTCAGATCTTGTAGTTCATTAGGAGTCTTGCCGTATTCCCTGGCAAAAGTCTTCCTCTGACAACCAGAAGCTCCAACCCCAGAATTATAGATAGAAGCAGCATAAAATCCCAGTGTAAAATGAGATACTTGGATGACTCCTGCTGTGACTCCTTGGATAGCAGACTCATCCACTTATTCTTCCTATTAGGAACACAATGATTTAATGCATATACTATATCTGGAAGGACTCTTTCCTTTAAGAAATTTTAATTCATATAATCTTCCTTTTTTTTTTTTTATTTTGCTCCTCAATTTGTTGCAATTAGGGTTGGGAAAAACAAACCAAACAAAGTGTAAGCGTTTGGAGAGACGTTAGAATTGGAGAAGCTGATGCCAATATTGCAATTTGTATTTAAATACATTTGCATTATATGGAAGTTTTACATTTTACATATATTTATATACTTTTTAAATAAACTTAAAACACATCCAAAGTTCACGATAAAAAATTGCTGCAATTTATTTATCACTTTATTTTATTATTTAAAGGAAGTTATCTTTAAATATCTTTAGCAATGATGCAAAGTTAGGGAGGTAAAAATCATTTAAGAACCATAAAGCATTAAATGTTCTATAAAAAGTAGATTAAGGTCTAGCACATAAGGCCCACAAAAATCACAGGTGAAAGTATTGTGAAGGAAAAGAATGTGGGGATTTTCAAAAACCAAAAAAAGAAGTAGCTTTTGTTTATGAAACAACAACAACAAAACTAAGAGACTCAAGGTGAAATTGTAAAAAGGTGGGGGAGTGTTATTGCTAGTTTACAGAGGGATTTTTTCCATAATAATTATTTGGCATTTTTCATATGTGCTGGAATTTATTGCAGAGTTGTAAAGGGGAATGAAAAACCTGAACTTTCAGTGTTCATGGCACCAGAATTAAGTGTTACAAGACTTTCACTGGAAGATGCAACTTTTGAAGGTGATTAGTATTTGTCGTAGATAGAATATTATTGCCACTGCTACTCCACTCTCAACAACTATGTCCATGCCTTCATCTCCAAAGTCCATGCCTTCATCTCCAGAACTGTGAGTACATTACCTTACACAGCAAAAGGGACTTTACAGATAACTAAATTAAGAATTTGGGGTGGGGAGACTATCCTAGATTTTCTGACTGGGTCCAGTGTGATCATGAAGGTCTTTCTGAAAGCAGGGCAGAAGCATGTGAGTTAGACAGATGAGTAATGAAGAGGCAGATCTAGACTGAGGCCCTCTGAATAGAGGAAGAAAAACATTGCAAGCCAAGGAGCATCTCTGGTCTCTAGAAAGAAGCTTGCAAAAGGAAAGAACACAGATTGCCCAGAGTAAACATTTATTTCTTAACACGTTCTATGAAGCAAACATCATCCTGATCCCCAAATCTGTACTCATTTTTCATGAAACTCATTAGACCTATACTTTTACATTAGTGTTGGAGGGTCTTTGAATACTGTGACTCCCTTGGTAAACTTAATGTGCAGATTGACAGTGTCCATGTCACTTCTTATTCTCCTTTCTATCCCCAGCACCTATCACAGGACTTGTTATTACATGTTAGACATGCAGCACACACTTGTTGAGTGTGTAAATAAATAAAAGAATGAATGAATGGCAGAAGCAGGATTTGAAGCCCAGTCAGTTGGCCTCTTTCCATTATGGAAGGCCAAATTTAAGTCTAGAGATTTAAATATTAGTCTTTTAATTTTACTCAATATATAACAGATATTTATTGAATGCCTACTTTTTTAGATCCAGAAGACACAGTAGTAAAAAAGGAAAACAAGACACTTCTTTCATGGTCTTTACATTATATTGGGGGGAAGGTACTGAATAAATAAGTATATAAATAATCAAGTTGATTTCAGAGTTTTAAAGACAATTAAAATTCTAAAAATAATGTAATAGATAGGGATGCTGGTTAGGGAATTATTTTAGCCTGGAAAAATTACATAAGCTGTCCTGAGGAAGAGATATTTGAGATAAATAAATCCATCACTATACATTAACCTAAAAGTAAAAGAAAACACTGAAAGGCAGCCATTAAACCTAATTTGGGACATATACTCATTAACAGTGCTGCTAAGTGTTTAAGAAAAAAACATAAAAGTTTGGAGTAGTGAAACTAGACTTTATGGGGCATATAAATGTTGAAAATATGTGGTATTTGAATAGAAACAGAGGAAAGTGTTTGGAAAGATAAAATTAAAGCATCGATGTAGAAATGATTATGGCACATCTATGGATATTACATCAAGACTATTTCATAAAACAAACAAAAAGTACTAGATAAAGGAATTGCCCCTGCAGATTTGGTAGTCCCAAGAATGTTTCTGTATGTGCATGTGTTTTGCAGAAAGTTAGTTCAACAAAGGGATATAGTGATTTTTGTTTTCTATTCAAAATGTGCAAGCCATACTTATATATGAACCTATTAGGGAGTGATTGGAAATAAAGACAGATAATAAGAAATTAGAGCCAGTTTAGGGGGTGCTTTCAAAGCGAGTAAATGAGAATTTCTTGGACATTTATTATTTTGTAAGACTAGAGAGGTATTACTGTGTTCTTTCTATTACCACTTAGCAGTTAATGGTGGTAAAGAATGAGTGGGTCAGAGAGGCAAGAGGGTAACTCCCGAAATTCTTTATAAAATGTATTAATTATTGCTAAATATGACATTAATGACTAAAATAATGACATTACTAACAGCCTGGAAGCACAATGTGTCATAAAGGGCATAGGCCTAACATGTCAGTAAATCTCTGTCTGCCATTAGCTGGTTGTGTGATCATAAATAGGTCACTTTACATCACTTAACTTTAGTTTTTTCATTTTCAAATTAACCTTTTAAGGTCTCTTTAAGATGAAAAATCCTATAATTTTATGATAGGTACCTTATAACAAGATTTTGGTCTAATCTGTGTTAAATGTTGGTCAAAGAAAGGAGATCTAACAGTGAAAGGAATTACATGTCAAAATATTTAGAGTTGTATTTTTTGAGTCTTCTTAAATTATTTCTATCCTAATATGCTTGTTCATTAGCAGTCATTATTAACAGAGTACTGAAATGGGGGCTTGATGCTGCTTCTGGTAATTCTATAACATTGTATCTGTCTCTGCACCTTTAAAACCCCTAAGATTGCACTTCTGCATATGCCTTGGACAGACTTCAAGACAC